>JAEQBH010008207.1:0-128321 GCA_016808115.1 Tetrastigma voinierianum
TAATCAAAAGCTTATTTTTATTGTTAATCTAATGATATTTTTAGATATCTTAATAACTGGTTTATCTTATAAGGTCTCTAAAACAACGTAATACTTATCGTTATTAATCGGTTTAAGTTAACTTTATATTAAATCACTATTTAAGTTATTTACTTAAAATTTATCTCTTAATTTTTAATTTAATTATTAAAATTATTTACTAAAATTAACTTAAAATTTATTACGAATCATCAATTTTACATATTTACCCATACTAATTTTACACACTATTCTTTTATTATTGTTAATAATACATTTATTTATTAAACATCATCCTATTAGGGGATTATTGATGCATAAGATAATTACAAAATATGTGCTGTGAAATGTGAATTGTGAATGTAAAACCATGTATAAGGACTTTTCAAAAAGAAAACAAACCATGCAGCTATGGTTATGTTTTTAGTGAATAAGTGCAATGGAGGTAAAAGAGATATGAGATCAAAAAATAAATTAACTATTTTAACCAAAGTTTTCAAAATGGAAGAGCTGTTGAATTGGAAAAGCTGTTATCATTGAATTATAATTAAATTGGTGATGTTATAAATATATTTTATATATTATATAAGTTTAAATGTATATAATTAAAAATTTCAGTAATGTTTTATTTTTTATATTTTATATATGGAACTAAATAATAAGAATAAATATAAAGTATACTTTTATTAAATAAAACATATAATGTATATTTAGGATAGAAAAAAATTATAATATTCAATTAAATTTACAATTTTATATATTTGTTATCTTTTAACTTTTTTAAAATAATTATTTTAATTAATATATCATTTCCATATTTATAATCGAACGTTAGCATAAAAATGAACGTTATTGAAAAATATATCATAAAATTATTATGTTCGAGATTATATATCATAAAATTATTATCTTGGGAGATTTTAGTATCATAAAATGTAATCTTTATAATCGACAGTTAACAAAATGAACGTTTGTGCTTTAAGCTTCCCATTTTTCCTTTTTACGCTCATTGAGAGATTTTCTCAATGAAGATTTGCAGGGAAAGGTTTTGAGGGAAAGTCGTTTTGATTTTTTGAATTTATTAAAATATATTTTAGTGAATTTGTTAATTCTGGTCGATAGTGTTAATAAAATTGTAATGTTTGATTTTTACTTTTGAAAAAAAACACTTCACAAGTGGCGGAGCAAATTCTTGATGATCAGCAATATATATATATATATATATATTTGATGTCTTCAAAATTGAATTAGGTTTTCCGTGACTAGAATCTAATCAATGAATCAGCAAATGTTATTAGAAAAGAAGGTTTTGAAAGAAATGGATCCTTTCCTACCAAGATTTTTACACCACCCCACCCAGAAGTAGAGGAAAATGGAACTTTCTCTACTAGGTTATCAGAGAGTGTTCCAAATGATATTAGAAAAGAAGGCAATTAAAATTAAAATAGATCCTTTCCTACCCAGATTTTTACACCAGTAACCCCACCCAGGAAGACTTTACGAAACGGTTGAAATATTAGAAAAGAAATAGATCATTTCATGTCTAGATTAGAGTGAGAATGAAGCTATTAAAAGAAATAGATCCTTTCCTACTGCTAGATTTGAGTCAGAAAATAAAGTCTGGGGCACTTTCTCACTTTAGGCTTTTTCCAAAAGAAGGATCTCTACCCAGATTTGAGCCAGAAAATCAACTCAGGGGCACTTTCTCCCACTAGGGCTTTCTCTCACTAAAACTTCACAAACCGAGAAAATTTCTTCAGAGTTAGATATATTTGATGTTCTCAAAATCGAAATCAGGGTTTTCCGTAACTGTTGCAAATGATATTAGAAGAGATGGTATTGAAAGAAATAGATTCTTTCCTACTCGGATATTCACCAACCCAGTAAATCTTTAAAGTAGAAGGAAAAATGGAACTTTGTATCACCAGAATTTCACAAACTTTTTGGGACTGATATATGTTTTTGGATGTTCTCAAAAGTAGTAGTAGTGCATGTTGAGTTTGTAGAGGTTACAATTTACTTATGAAAGAAAAGAGAGAAAGGAGAGAATGATACCTGTGAGTCTGCATACTAACTTATTAGAGCTGGCACCACAGGCAGATCCAATAATTATTAAGAAACATGAAGAAGATGAAGAAGAGAAAAGAGAAAGGAGAAATAGTGGAACAGATCAGCAAAGTACTTTCCTGTCTTAAGAGGAAGGTTTTAAGGAGGCACTAGAGGAAATGACAAAAGCGACTTTAATTCTTGTCTTAATCACAAACACACGCTTGTCTTTCATAGTCTCACGTATCCACTTTTCTTTTTTCTTATAAACCAATAATGGGGGAAATTATGTTTTTTGCCCGGATACAACCACTTCACCATATGCATCACCTTTAAGACAACATTCTCCAATAAAAACATATTTATCAAAATTTGGTCCCAACAATATGTTAGTTCCTATGACTATTAAGTAGTAATTTATAGTTTCTAAGATAGTAGTTTCAAGCATGTTAGGGTCATAACTAAGTCTAATAAAAGCTAACCATTGGGGTTCAATTATGTATTAAGCTACAAATACTCACACCAAAACATGCCTAGAAGTCACAAATTAATCATTTTAATTATTTAAATAAATTAAATGAAATATCGAAAACTTTATTACATAAGTAAAAAATTATTGAAATCAAATATTAAAATTTTATTTAAAATATAATAAAACACTTTTAATAACAAAACAATTTTAAAGATATTGAAAAGAATTTTGATATATCATAATTATATTTATCATAATCATAATTTGCACTTAATTAAATTTATGAAATATTTTTTTATATGCTTATTATTCTTAATTTTATCAATTTTTAAAGCAAAATATTTTATGAATTTTGATTTTGAACCAATATTATATGGATTTTTTTTTTTAAATATACATCAAGATATTTTCTGATGCATTTTTATATTTTCTTTTGATATTTTTATCAAATCAAAATATATTTTATTTCAGCATTTGATCATTATATAAATCGTATAAATTTAACTTGAGTAATGTGAGATTGTACTGTCTGGACAAATAGGTTTTAGTTGCATTATTGGAAATTTTTTTTATTTATTTTATAATTTAACATGAAATTATTATCATTTTTAAAAACATGAAATTTATTATTATTTTATTTGTTCATATTATTTTTTTAAAATATTATAATTCCTTTATCCTTTTAATCTTGTTAAGATATTAAAGACATAAATTTCATTTTAAAATATAAAATAAAATTAATTCAATAATATAAATTATTTACCTAATTTTTTTAATAATTTTAATTATTTGCAAATGAAAGAAATATAAAAAAAGTTATTCCATGACTAATATATCTAGACATCAAAATTCTAAAAGAATTAATATTTTTTAAAGGTAATAAGATACTTTAACAAAAAACAAATTTCAAATTAAAATAAAAAATTAAAAGGTAAAAAATCTTTATGGTAGATCTCCAAGAGTGCTACTAAACCCTCTTAGCTATTTTAGCTAGCTTCTTCCTAAAAATCCACCTACATACTAGTTTATTCTATTGGTCTATTTCCCATAGCTCTAATTTGGCTATCTATTTTCCATACCATCATTTGGCTATCTATTTCCATGGCCCTCATTTCCTAAAATATAAATAAATATTAAACAATTAGAACAAAAATTTCCAAACAACATCGAAAAATAGAAATTTTCAAAATTAATGTACAAACAGAAAAACTGGAAATTAATCTAAAAATAAAAACAAATTATGAGTAAATTATGAAACAATTAGAACACAAATTTAATTGTTATAATATATAATATATTATGTATATTTTTTATTTTTTTTATTTTTCCTCAATATTAATAATCTAGCAACGTCTACTACACGAGGAGCAACGTTTACTACAAGAGAAAGAGAAAATGAAAATGAAGCAAATTAAGTGAGAAGATCTAACAATGATTTGAGTATGAGTTGCATGCCTCAATTGCAAGCTGAATATTATCACCGCCGCCAAATGGTACTGAGTTGAAAGAAGATGTAATCTAAATTCTATCGTTGCAACATTACCGCAGAACATTATCGTTGAAAAATTCAAATTTTAAAATTTTGAATTTCGTGATCATTGTAAATATGATCGTTATTAAAAAAAATTTAAAAATTAAAAATTTGATGATGTGGCATAACACATGTGACGCCCCAAATCCCGGGGTCCGCGGAGCCACCCGCCAACCCGCGGAACATTTGTGAATGCTCCGATGACCGACATCTCACGAAAATCGAAGCAGAGTCTCCTTTGTACAGGAGCTCTACCAATACAACAATTTGTCCCAACTAACATTCATAAGATACATATATGAGTAAAACACTTCAGTCTCACACAATACTCATCATCACCGAACCAACTATATCCAATAGTTTCAAGAGTCAAAAGTTTACTCTTATACAAAACATATTAAAATTCTAAAATTCTAATACTTGAATACATAATGATAACAAAGCCACAACCCGGCTTTCTTCTCAAACTCGGCCTTTATGATGAGTCGCTCTCAGGCGCGCTCCTCAGACTAAAATGATATAATTCCTCGGATGTGGTGAGCTAATGCTCAGTAGTAGAATCACCCTAAATGGGCTACTCTCCACCTAAGTGCATATGCAATGCTCCAAAGTAAACACACATTCAAGCAAATGCATGATCCTACTTGAATGCCTAATTGATCAACTCATACCCCGAGTCCTCACCGAATTTCACACTCTGCCTGGCCACGTATGAGAATCATTATTTTTCAAAACAAAGATGTTGTTTTTAAAAGCGACTACCATCCGATATTAGCAGGACCGACCGATGTTATATTTAGTGACTACCCTCCGATGGTATCACCAATAATTCGAACATTGATATTTTGCGCGGACTACCCTCCGATATAAGTAATGGACTAACTCCGATATATATTTGTTATTATTAGTCAACCCTCCGAAACCACTCACTCAATGAACCGTCTCATGCACTCACTCCTATCGCTCTAGGGTGCCCTAATGCATATGGAATGCATGATGCCAATTCCAACATAATTATATAACACATGCAAATATATAATCATGAATATATTCACATAATTTTAAACTGGCACAAACATATCATGTAATTCACAATCCATTATCTCAAAATTAGCCTAACGGGCTGGTACTGATTCTCCACGAGCAATCTCACTCAATTACTCCGACCAAACACCTGCCACCACAAAAGTTTCATTTTCGTGGTCACTATTCATACGAACAAAGAAACCCGGGTTTACTATTCCCATCCACTCATCAATTCATCGGTTCACTTTGGGAACCCGAATTTCATGGCCATTTCCGGCCTCACACACATCACAATACAATTTAAAGCACACATTTCACCATGACCAACCCAAACAGCCCGTGGACAGTCACGGGCTGTCCATTTGGGTTTCTAAAATTTTCAATAATTCGATCCCAAGTTTTGGGACCGATCAAATGGCCGTTCAAGGCCTCAAACAACTCAAGCATCATAAATACACTTAAACAAAGTGTAAAACTCAAGCAGGAGTAAACTCTCACCTCACGGAGTTTGTCAAAACTCCCAAAACCGCGCCCATGCAGGCTCGATGCGTAGAAAGCGTTTTGCTTCGTCTCCGACGACCCGACGGTCGACCTCCCAGAATTCAGAGAGAAGTCCGGTCTCTCACTGTAAAATAAATCTGAGCTCACTGTCAATTTCAAGCTCCCAGCACGTTTCTTTTCCCCTTTTTGAAGAAGATGATCCTATTCCTTATTTTCATCTTTTTTCTAACCTAAGAATTTAAATAACACGACATGATGTCTCACTGGGATTTACATTTTCTATCATCTCTACACCCATTTTCATCATTTCTACCAGCGCCATTTATGCACATGAAAGATTGCGTTATACGCGACTTTTGTCACATCAAATATCATTTTACGGCACCTAAAACGCGATGCCTTGAAAAACGTGCTAACTCCGACCGCCTTGCAATTCACGAATTCGACGCTATTACTTGGGATTCATGACATTCCTAACCAGGAAATCCGTTTGATCATCCGAGATCTAGAGAATAAATTTTGATTTTCCGACCGAAATTACGATTCATTCTTCCGTAAATTCACTCTTTCGTCTTACAAACACATCAACACGTGATGTCATCAATATGGTGATGACATGGCATACTAAATAGTATTTTAAATTTTATTATTGAAAGTTAGTTAATGTTAGTCAAAATGGATAGCTAAATGATAGCGTTGTCGGTTTTGAGTTTTGAAAAAAGTATAGTTAAAATAGATAATACAATATTTTAATATTGAGTAAATGCTTAGATAAATTTTTGTTGGAGATGCCTCGATATGCTTGTAGTGCGTTGTAGTGGTCCACTTCACGCTGGCTCTATCAAAGATGTTTGCTAGATGGGATGTAGAGTATTTTGGAACTCATTTAATTGTACTTTACATTTATTTTCAAATTAGTAACATACATAATTTCTCCCAAAAACCTATATTTTAGAGTTTTAGACGGAAATAATTCGTTTAAAAAAAATTATTAAATTAGTTTGGAAGCAAAAATATTTATCGAAGTAGACGTAATGCCGCTGTCCATGACAACGGCAATTGAAAAGCTCAAATTTCCTGAGACAGACTGACAGCCACATGATAATGACAACAGAGCCTAAAATGTTACCGTTTACGATAAATGACAACTTGTGTATTTCTTTATTTATAACTAAAGGTGGGGACAACTATGGTATTTATTTATTAGGACACCTAACCTGCATATGCCCCCACCCAGTAGAGGATTAAGATATTTTGAAAGAGAGCTTTTAGAATAAGTTAGATTTCAATAGATTATAATATTATCTATCCCCCTGATTCCATGAATTTAAGCTTATTTTGGTAGATATTTCGATGTTTCAACTGCTGGTTGTCATGAATTTGAATATCCATGCACATCAAGTCGACAAATCATTTCTTTTGTTTTATATGGGATTTTAATTGTGACTTTGTCAGACTGAAAAGTACTAAGAAAAAAAAGATAGAAAAATAAAGGGAAAACGGAAAGAAAATAAAATTTGAAGGAAATAAAAATAAATTTAAAACTGAATAAACAATTATACATATTCATTCTATAGTCATTCTCAATTGATGACTGATAACAACGGCAATTGCTTACACTTAAATTTCATTAGTTTAGTATTTGATACTATTCTTCATACTTTGATTTAATAACCTGTATAAATTTTATTACATATTTTGAGACTAAATATAATAAGTTGAGTATAATTTTCTCAACTAGACTACTAGAAGTATTTGATGTAATATTAACTTATTGAACAAGTATATAACGACCTTAAGATAATGAGGTCATAGGAAAGCCACATGATGGATTATTTAATATCTCTTTCTAATTTTGTGAAGATGGTTGATAAATATCAACAATAATATTTCTAAAATCTTTAGAGAATTTTGATAACTAAATTTTTGAATTTATAATATTAATACCTTTTTCAACTATATAATTCGTAGTTGTATTCATTTCTAATACCCAATAGTAAGTTGAATTTATTTGATAATAGATTAAATAAAATTTATTTCTAATAAGTGTTTGTTTAAAAATTAGACTTTTTTTATAATCATTCTCCATATTGAATTTTTTTTAAATTAAAATAAAAATGTAAATGAATTAGAATATGCTAAGGTTCCGTAGCCCCATGAAAGAAGAAGGAAATATCTCGGTAGTGTTCTTGGAAGCCTAGCAATGATTGTCATTGTATTGGTTTCATTAACATTTTTAGTAATACTAGTCCCTAAAAAAAAAGCCTCATTTTTCTTTTAAGAATGGACTAGTAATTATGCATTTGCTAAAACAAAAGAAACAAATATATGGCTAGAAATAGTATCATGGTGTCTCATTTTGATTTGTTGTTTTTTTTTTTTTTTAATAATCGAAGGGAGCTCAATGAACAAGCAAGAAAGAACTCCCAAAAAGCAGAGGCAAGCAAGAGATGATACAAGAGCGCCTAAGACCTATACAAATAACAAAACACAAGCACCATAAACTAAGATCTCGCAGACACCGCCTTTGATTATCAAATAATCATAAATGCATAACCACACTAGCCGAGAAGACAACCGATTATGACCTCCATGCAAACTAAATCATATAAATAAATAAAAACATTATATACAAATATCAATATATATATAAAAATATCAACATATATCAATGAGTCCCATAAGATGACTTCTTTATATTTCTCTTAAGACGGCGCCTAGAATTCACAGCTAGTTGATCTGTAGGGCCCCGTGCAATCTCAAACGAAGCTGACGGAACTGATGGAGCTAAGAGAGTCGATGGAGCTGAGGGAGCTGAGGGAGCCGAGGGAGCTGATGGTGTCGAGGGAGCAGAGGGAGCCGAGGGAGCTGATGGATGAAGTATGCGACGTATACGTGGAGCACGAGGTTGCCTAGCTGGAAATGCACCCAACTCCTATACAAGGTCAAGGATGGTGTCACCGATGGGAGGCAATGTAGGGGATGATACAAGGTGGGATGATAATGTGATATCTATCGTATGGAGGTCGTCGATGATGATCGATATCAGAAAGATATGCCGTCGCAGACGGGCGATGCGTAAGTCCTACAGCCTAAAAATCTCTAAATACGCGATGACGGTGCAGATCGGCGGTGGCACAATGGTTCGTACCGCAACCGTCCTCACCATCTCGACCATGACCTCTCCCACCATCTAGACCACGACCTCACCGATCAACTCTCCCTCTCCCTCTCCCTCTACCTCGAATGGGCTACATACGTACTAGAGTGGATGACACCGGAGGTCTAATGGATGGTCCATGTGATGTAGATGCCTCCTGATCATAGTTGGCGATGTGATGCTCTTTTCTCCAATCCAACACCGCATCTAATAATATGATATAAGAGTACCAAACCGTGGTAAAATATCAGTAATCAACATGTCAACTATGGCAGAGATCTAAATGAACCAACCAAAGAATTATAAATACATAATCTAGCAGATTCAAATTTGAAAAACACTTTAGAAACACAGACTTAACTTACCAAAAGCCGAGTAGTACTGCCTCCCACTCGACTTTCTCTTTATACTTTTTTTTTTATTATTATTACTTCTTCTTTGTTTTGCATCTACGAAATCTGATTCACAGGTTTTCTGGGCTTCAGACTCAAGGCAAAGTTGATCTACTCAGACGAGAGGCGCGCTGCGGACACCAAAAAGTGGAGTTTCAATAAACTGTGGAGGTAGGAGTTTTATCCTACTTGAAGCTACACTTTGTTTAAGCGCACTTGCAATGTTTCGTTGGTTTGAGGCCTCAACTGAAGCTGCTTGATCGATCCAAACCAGACCGAATTGTCGCATTTTGAGTTTGAGTCATTTGAATGCTCCACTTAGGGCTGTTTGGGGTGTTTGTTTCATAATTTATGAAATAAATTGTGTTTTGGTGAGTAGGAGACCGGAAATGGGTATGGAATTCGGTTCCACCAAGAGGAACCGACGTTTGGTGAGTGGGTCGGCCATGACAAATTTTGCATCGTTTTGCTTTTGGACTGTTAAAAACAGTCCCGGGTTTGTGGGAATAGTGATACTTGAATAGTGACACATGAATAGTGACATGTGAATAGTGACACATGAATAGTAACATGAATAATGTTCATGAAATATTTTCGTGAGAAATTGTGTTTGGATGAGTAATTCAAATTGATCATTAGTTTACTAATTGAAACAATGGAGCTGAATTTTTGTATAATGGATTGAATTGTGTGGAAATGTGGCTGCCTTGAGTTGTATAGGAATTAGTAGGTTAATGCATGAACTTTGTGTATTAACATGATGTCACAATTATATGGAATATAATTGTGTGTGTAGGCCATTGGAAATGGAATAGTGATTTGCTCAAGTGAGCTAATTTGGGTGATGTTTGATCCAGATTGAATTACATGTGTGTAATTGTAATTGATTGAGAATATGCATATTTGATATATTGTGGCAAATGGTTTAAAATGGCATAATGCATTTTCATATGCACTGGTAACCTAGAGATTAGGTGTTAGTGCATGACATGAATTTTCTCGCAAACGAATATTATTGCAAAGCGAATTCACAGACGATATCCGACACTGGGTCGAGATGGGCCAAGAATCATTTCGGATGAGACCAAGACGGGCTGTTTGGGTTGTTAATTGCGAAATTTATGCTATAAATCATGTGTTGGTTTGTATAAGACCTGAAATGGGTCGTGGAAATTGTCTACAAAGTGAACCGATGATCGGGTGATTACCATCAAAAGAACTCGAGGGTTTCACCTGTTCATAGGAATAGTGTTCACAAAATATTTTGTGAAATAATGTGTCATTTATGAATTCAACCGAATTGTCAGGGTTGTTAATTAGCCCACGTGAGCTAATTTTTGGTGTAATGGAATGTGAAATTGCATAACATGTTTGTAGTGATTAAATTATGTAAATGTATATCATGTTATATATATTTGCATGTGTTATATAATTGTATTGGAATTGACATCATGCATTCCATATGCACTGGGGTACCCTAGAACGATGGGAGTGAGTGCATGAGGTGGTTTATTGAGAGAGTGGTTTCAGAGGGTTGTCCACAAAATAGATTATCTGGGAAATCGTCACATTATATCGGGAGGGTCAGTCTCCACGGGTTAAAAACAAAAAAAACCTTTGTTTGGAAATGGTTTTCATTCATGGAAAAATGCATGTTTGAGGGAGTCAGTGAGAACTCGAGGCGTATGGGTGTAAGAGACTTGCGGTATCATCCGAAAAGTTATGTTGCCCAAAGAAGACACACGGTCATGGTTATCACGTAGACTAGAGTTAAGGATAGGAGCTCTGAGTGACCGAGATTTGGATACACCTTCGAATCAGACGGGTGTTGTCGAACCCAAGCAAGGGCTCAATATATGGATGTCATTCATGACATAGACTAGGTTGACTCGGGCCCATTGATTGTCGCTGATTGTGACCTTGGGAAGATCAGCTTACACACCCGCAGAGTTGTGCAGTTGCTATGTTGTGTGGATTATATATAAGTGTTAGAGGACGCCGCAGCACGCAGCCCCGGATCATAAGGGTAAATGGAGGAGCAATTTCAGTGGAATTTCGCCACAACACAGAATATCAAAGCATACAAATGGCACCATGAGGCATTACATGGGAGGCCAGTAGATCACCGTTATGTTGGACCAGCAGGAGAGCTTCCATCACGTCTTGCTCCGATTGAGACACCTCGAGAATGTGAGCTTTACACGACAACGCCTTCTCACGCCGAGCCGGCGTAAGAGCAGGCAGAGGTACGACGGGCCGACCTTAGAGTTCGAGGTCAGGATCACTCTCTAAAAGTGATGCCTAAGAGGGGAGGGACGTTCTAAGCAAGCCGGGAAGTTATCATCATCGAGGTTTATCACCTTCGAGATACTCGAGGGCAGGCGCTGTGAAGGCACGGCTGGCTTTACCGCCCAAAGATGTCGTGTGTCCACGAGGTATTTCACGCTCCATGCTCCTAAGTATACTCCGCATCTAGCTCATGGTGGATTGAGGACAGATTGAGGCTGACACGATGTAACCTTCGAGGAGGACCACAGGCATTTTGATAGCCGTGATCAGGTTTTGTGGCACGCAAAAGCGTGAGGCTAGTGAGGGTGCTACGGGCGGTACCATATGATGAGTCAACCGGAGCGCGATGACACGATGCGGGCCACCTATCCCTTTTTGTTTAGGGATGAAGGTACGTGGTTTAGTCGTCTAATATTTAAATGACGAGTTTACATGCATGGTAGAGTACACGTTGCATATGCATGTGAGTGTTGTAATTGTCCAAAATTTCAGGACGAAATTCTTTTTAAGGAGGGGAAAATGTAAGACCCGAGAAAATTCCAATTTCTGGAAAAATGGCAAAATCGTAATTTTGGTAAAAATCCGAAAATTTTCTAGATCTCGGATGACGAAACGGATTTCACTGCAACTGCCTCTCTACTAAATCTAGCTACCACGCTCGAATTCGTAGATATCAATTTACATGTTTTCCAAGGCATCGAGTACTCCAAAAGTCAGAAACGACATTTGATATGAAAAAAGTCACATATAACATGTACTCATGTTACACAAGTTGCATGAGTAGAGAAATTATGGAAACGGACGGCCGAGATAGTACCAAGTGTCAAAATAGTGGAAAGAAGGGACATAGATGTCATTTTGGAAATTTTAAATGAGGAAAAGACGAAATAGCCAATAGTGTCATCTTCACCTTTCAATCATTTCAAAAACGTGAGGATAACTTAAAAGAGCAGAGTTAGGGTTTTTAAGGGTTTTTAGATTTAGAGAGAGAAAGGCACCTTCCTAGATTTCTCAACACCCGACTACTTCCGATTTCTTCGGAGCAAGAAGGAAAGTTGTTCTACGCGACAAGGGCAAAGCATGGGCACCGGTTTTGAGGAGTTTCGACAAACTCCATGAGGTAGGGGTTTCATCCTACTTGTTTTGCACTTTATTTAAGTGTTTTGTAATGTTTCGGTTGGTTTGAGGCCTTGAACGACCGTTTGATCGGTCCCAAAACTTGGGACCGAATTGTTGGAATTTTTGGAGACTTTTCGATCGTATGTGACACCGTAAAACTGATTGGCTGTTTGTGTTGGAAATTAAGCATTAAATTGTATGTTGGTATGTATGAGGCCGGGAATAGCCATGGAAATCGGTTTCAAAAGTGGAACCGATAGATGATGCGGTCGTCATGGACAGCCCACTTGTTTATTTCGACTGTGAAAACAAATTCCGGTTTGTGTGAAATGGACCAAAACATGCTGTGCTTTGAAATTGATGAAATGAATGGCTTGATTTGTGGAAATGGATAGGTTAATGCATGAACTTCTTGTATTAATATGATGTCACAATTATATGGAATATAATTGTGTGTATAGGCTTACGGAGATGAAATTAGATTTGCTCCAATTATATGGAATATAATAGTGTATGGGCCATTGAGATGAGATTGTGTTTAGCTCAAGTGAGCTAATTTGGGTGATGGTTGATATTGTTGAATTACATGTGGTGTAATTGTAAATTATGTAAATATATGCATGATGGTATATTTGCATGTGTTGTATATATTGTGTGAAATGGCATAATACACCATATGCACTAGTAGCTCTAGAAATTAAGTGAGTGCATGACATGAAAATTGAAAGAAAAACGAAAACGTTTTTGAAAGGAATTTCACAGGATGAATTTCCGGAGAATGGGGTTGGGAGACGGTCCAACAGATCATTTCGGATGAGGACCATGACTGTTTCGGAAGGTTCTCCAACACATTCGCCTCGGAGGGTAGTCCCATATTTTACGTATACTTCTAAGATATAGTTTCGAAAACAACAAGAATTGTTTTGAAAAAGATGTTTTCTCATACATGGCTTAGGCAGGTGTGAGGAGTCATGAGGACTCAGACATGGGCTTTCATCATCAGACATTCAAGTAGGATCACAAATTTGCTTGAATGTGTGTTTACTTGGGGGTATCAGATATGCACTTAGGTGAGTAACCCACTTAGTGATTCCACTATCAGGCATTAGCTCACCCCGTCGAGGAATTATATCATTTAGGAGCGTGACGAGAGACAAGCCATCATAGAGACTGCTTTAGAAGAAAGCCGGGATGTGGCTTTGGTTTTATGATGTAGCACATGTATTAGAATGTTTTAAACTTTTAATATATGCTGTATAAGAGTAAAATTCTAACTCTTGAAACTATGGCATATAGTTGGTATGTTGATTTATATATTAGTATGGGCCCAAGAGGCCGTTCACCTCATATAAATGTTATATTGGATTGTTTGGGACAGATTTGTATATGGGTAGAGCTCCCCGTACAAAGGAGACTCTGCCCGATTTTCGTGAAAGAGGTCGGGTCACCCGACATCCACGAGTGTTTCCGCGAGTTGACGGGTAGTCAACAGACACCCCGGGATTGGGGCGTCACAAGTACCGACTATAGTATGGAAACTCATATCTTCCCTAAGCAGTGGTGGTGTCATAAAACGTCGTGGTAATACAAATGAAGGCCATCACATATATGGATCATGGAAGTCCATAATACCCACCATAGGGGGTGCAGTGATGATCCTACCCGCTCGCGTATCCCATAAGGCAATGTATGGAGCATGATATGTCGCCAAATCTCTCTAGTGTCGTCCATGTGCATCCACTCTATGTAGTTGTTGCTCATAAGAGCAAGATGGAGGTATCTCCTACTGTAGCCCAAACTGGCGCAAGACTCGCTCTGGACGATGCCACTCAACATTCTCAAAACATATAAATGGTGACATCGTCTACCAGATCTCCTGATCAACTGCGTATATTCGGGAAGCCGGCCAACCAATCCTCCGAAGTATGGTCGCCATAAGACGACACATTTATACGCACCCACAAAACTTTTATGTCAATATGAATGAAATTACTATAGAACCATACACTTTTACATATATCATTACCCGATCAAGAGTTTGTGCATCCAATTGATCTCGATATAGGAGGAGTACATCGAATGGGTTATGCACCCATGTCAAAGGTACTCTCCATCAACACCCCAATGGAATGGCTGGCTCTGGCTCTGGCTCAACGACAGGCTCAACTGGTAATCCATCGTCGAGGGCCTCAGCTAGGTCTCCATCGACGACATCGGCATCATCATCATGTAAGGCATGAGGGACTGGTGGTGCTAGATATGATGTTGATCGCCCAAAATCGGGACGCCCCACGTGAAGTCTCTCCCAAGACCATAGCTGAATATAAAATAAACAGAAATTAAGCAACCTAATGATGTGTTGTGTATATGAATTTGTAAGTAATAAAAAAAATTTTACATACCTGTATCAATGTAATACAACCGCTAATACCGTGTCTATGATCCAAGCTGGCTCGACATAACTCGCAATATGTATGTGCTAGTACTGCACCACCCCAACTATAAGTCGCAGTATGTGTCAAATCTCGTAGTAATGGGAGAAAGCACAAATGAACGTGCACTCCCTTCTTGTCCACAAACAAGAAGGATCCCATTAGCGCTAAGATGAAACCACGCGCACTCCACTCTAAAGCGACCTCATCTGCATCAGGTGATGGGGTGGATAACTGGTCACATAACCACCGGATAGAGATAGCGGATCTTCTGAGAGCATTAGCGGGTGGGGTGACACCGAGCTCTCCCGATAATCCTCTGCCACATTGAGCAATAATATGTCCCAGTTGATCGCTAGTCCGCTTACACGAGGCCAAGGATGATAGCAACATCCTGTAACGTGATCATCATCTCTCCGACTAGCACATAAAATGTGTCTCTCGGGCCACCATCTCTCGACGAGACAAGTGATAAGTGGCCAATCGATCATGATGTGGCCCAAGCAGTATATACCATAGAATCCTACGCGGATCACGTATGGACGAATACGTGGATCCATCCTCCACATACTGATGAAGGCTTATCTATCGGGCGAGGGTAAGCACTTCCTGAACTATGGCAACAAAGAAACCAAGTTTATAATTGATTATATATAAAGTACATGGTACAACTAGAAATAATAATTGATAAGTAAAATACACGCCCGCTCAGATTCATACTAAGCGGGACTGGTCTGCCTTTGCAATACCAAGACAAATGATCCAATGGATCCGCATCATGAAGCCCACCGAACGCCATATCTATAACCCGGATGTCCGAAAGGCAGATAAATACACTAAAACACATCGAGAGACTGGTATAAACATAATGTGCCAAGTACGCACTACAGCGATAATAAATTAAAATAGACATACATGACCGATGTCTCATTTACTTAAATAGGGTACACTACAATTTCATAATCTAAGAAATACACATTCTTACATAAGTGTTATATAACGCAACTACATTCGTACATTCGTACAAAGGCATTTAATGAACTTGATTTCTATTCTTACAAGACCGTCGATTGTGACCCGGTTATTTTCACAACCCACATGTGATAGTTGTTTTCCCCTCCCTAACGTCCACTTCATTATGCAACCGAGTTGATTTAGGACGTCCACTGCTTATCCGTTTCATTGACTCATGTGGTATAATCGTAGGACCATCATAAAGAGGCCACTCATCTTCATTGAATATTGGATGAAACAAGCTTGGCCATGTATCATAGTACAACTGCGTAGTGTAGTAGGCTTGCTTAAAAAACCGAAAATCAACACATCGATGCTGACATGCTACTATGATATGGCTACATGGAAATCCATATATCAATGTCTTTCCACATGTGCAATTTTTGTCATGTAAGTTGAGGCGATGTGTTCGACCTTTCCTTGACTTGACATGAAATCGGCCCTATACGTGATCGTAAAGAACAATTTCCATCAAACCAGCCTTAACAACACGACCCTGAATCTGAGCATCAACATATGGAGTGAACTGCTCATCAGATGCCAATCTATTAGCACCTAGTTCCCATCTTGCAACAAAGTAACTGTTAAGGTGAAAGAAGGTCAACTGTACTAATGTAGTTAATGGTAAGCTATGAGCTCCTTTAAGAACATCATAAATACCTCCTATGTTAACACATTATCCCATCTTCGACTCATGTGAAAGAGCCCATAACTAAAAGGATCAGCTTCTAACCATTGTTGTGCTTTCAAAGATTAATTCTCCCAATTGTAGTCATATTTATTGAATTTGCACTCGCATCGCTAAAGTCGCTTCCGCATACCAAATTCTTCAAGAGTTTATCTTTGAACCGGGTCATAAATTGCTTGCAAGATGACGCATGCAAATCCTGTGATAGGCAGATGGTGCATCCCAACCAAGATGGGGATCGGTCATTGCTGCCATAATACCTAGATGTTTGTCAGATATAACACAAATCCCCATCCGCTGAGTTACTCTATTTCTGATACATGCCAAGAACCATCCTCAACTATCAGTATTCTCGCCTTCTATAATAGAAAATTCCAATGAAAACAACTTATTATTTTCGTCACACCCCATAGCAATCAATAAAGTGGCTTTATACTTCCCATACAAATGTGTACTATCAATACTCATTAAGGGACGACAATGTTCGAACCCTCCAATAGATGGCTTGAATGACCAGAAAACGCATTGGAATATCTCAGTGTTTGGCATATTAATGTCACATGTTTTTCAAATTACAACACATCCAGGATTTGCTTGCTCTATGGCTAAGAACAAACGTGGCAGCTGTGTATATAACTGAGAAAAGTCACCAAATAACTGTCTAAGTGCTTTATGCTTTCCATCAAAGGCCTTTTTGTATGATACTTCATATCCCCATTTCTCCATCACACTTGCTTGAATATGCACTAGTTTCATGTGAATCGTGCCTAATTATTGCCTTTATATGAGCAACAACCACATTTGAGTCCACCGATGATGATCCCAGCTCAAGCAAGGATTGACACAAGTATGTGGCCCTTTTATATTTGTTGATAAATAAATAAGCAAGTATCTTCACAACCATGGCATGAAGCTTCCATAGACATTGACATTCTTCGGCCTTCTTACATCTTAAAACGAGCAATTTTTTTGAGGATGCAGCAACGACAAACTCTTGGCGTGCTTTAATTGAGTAAATCTTTACAACCTCTTGCAAATCAAATTGTGAATTAAAAACTTGGCCAACTACAAATTCTCCACTCAAATAACCAGTACTATTTTGCACCCATGGAGTCCACGCACTTGATGTAAAACCCGAGAAAATTCAATTTTTCGAAAAATGGTAAAACGGTAATTTCGCCTTGAAAACCAAAATTTCTAGATCTCGGATGACTAAATGGATTTTCAGTCAATCTGCCTCATAATTCATATAATCTTTAAAATTTCGAATTCCCCCGAGACAATCGTAATATCTTATGAATTTCGCGATAAACTGCCGTTGATCTTCAGGCTAGATTTTTACGAAAAATCTCAGGTTAGGAAGTGGTTGATTTAGTTCATTTACAATAAAGTGAACTAAAATAAATAAATTGTTTCGTAAAACTTAATTCGAACAAAGGCAATATGAACTATGTATTCAATGATAGATAGACATCAATAATAAGAATGATTATTATTATTATTATTATTATTATTATTATTATAATATAATAATAATAAATGGAAAACAAAGATAAAAAGGCAAACCCGAGGAGAAAGGTCTAGAGGGAGAGTATTAGAGAGAGAGAGAAAATTATTTTTATTTTTCTTCTTCGCTTCTTTCTATCTACGAAAATCGACCTCGTGTTTTGCTTCTGGATCAAGGCAAAGTTGATCTACGCGACGAGAGCTACGCGTGGACACCAAAATCTTGGAGTTTCGTCAAACTCCACTAGGTAGGGGTTTTATCCTACTTGTTTTACCCCTTGTTTAAGTGTTTTGTAAATGCTTGTGTTGGTTTGAGATCTTGAGTGGTCGTTTGATCGGTCCCAAATCTTGGAACCGAAGTGTGGAAATTTTTGGAACCCATTTGGGCAGTCCGTGACTGTGTTGGGGTTGTTTTGGGTGTTTGTTTCATAATTTATGAAATAAATTGTGATTTGCTCAATTATATGGAATATAATTGTGAGTATAGGCCATTGGAAATGAAATGGTGATTTGCTCAAGTGAGCTAATTTGGGTGATGGATGATATTGTTGAATTACATGTGGTGTGATTGCAAATTTGAGAATGTTGCATAATTAATATATTGGTATATATATTGTGTTGAAATGGAATAATGCAATTCATATGCACCGGGTAACCTAGAAATTAGGTGTGAGTGCATGACATGAATTTTTCTGAAAAACGAACATGGCTGCGAAAGGAATTTCACAATATGATTTTCCGGAGAATGGGGTTGGGAGACTATTCAATGTGATCATTTCGATGAGGACCATGACTGTTTCGGGAAGTTCTCCAACACATTCGCCTCGGAGGGTAGTCCCATATTTTTACCGACACGTTCGATAGTGTATTTTCAAGAACAACAAGTTTTGTTTTGAAAATGATTATTTTTCTCATACATGGCTTAGGTAAGTGTGAGGGAGACAGTGAGGACTCGAGAGATGGGAATGAGCATGTATACATTCAAGTAGGATCACGTATTTACTTGAGTGTGTGTTTACTTGATCATCAGATATGCAATTTAGGGTGGGGAGTAACCCATTTAGGGTGATTCCACTATTAGGCGATAGCTCACCCTGTCGAGGGAACATTTTTTCAGGTACAGGGAGCGTTCGAGGAGAAGATTCAGTTTAGTGGCTGATTTTGAAGAAAGCCGAGTTGTGGCTTTGATGTTTTTGGATAATATGTATTAGAATTGTAGATTTTAATATGTATTTGTATTAAGAGTAATAAAATAACTCTTGGACTATTGGAATATAGCGTTAAGTATATGTTTGATGAGTATTGATGCAAGGGCCTGGGCGGTCATTTACTTCAGATGCTATTCTCGCGATACGAGACAAACAAGTGATTCAAGGAAGCCGACGGCAACAACTGACACCCGGCCCGGGCGTCACACTTGAAATAGCATTACCTATGTTTTCAACATGTTCAAATTGCGGTGTTGGTGGTAAATGATAATGAACAGGGGATGACTCATCTAATGTCTCAGCATCTGGATTATTTCATATATCACACAATGGTGCATGCGCAGAGACATATATCCCTTGCTCATGCTCCAAAAATTGGTTCAAAGTATGGAAGAATGATACATGTCCATCAGCTTGAACATCTAAGTCTCCATTAGCTTCATCATCAACATCTTCATCAGATTCATCATTAGCTTCTTCATAAACTCAGTCTTCATCATCTCCATATACTCCAGTACCCAGTACTGGACCACTACTAGGCCCACAACCATAGTCAAATTCTGCAACATTATAATTGTAGCGAACCAATAAATTTATATGGCCACCCACATAGTGATTCACTTGTGGCTTGACTCGGACAACTTCAATATACAATTCAATTTCCTCAATGCTAGTTGTGTTAACCATGTTCAACATCTGCACACACCACTGCCATCCCATATTGGAAAAGTTTGGAACCTATTTCACTTTTTTTTAGGGGATACTTATAATCGAGGACCACCTAACCTTGTTTGTCAATGGTTGTCCTTGAGTATATCATATCAGTCAATTGTTCAAACGTGCATTCAACCGGCACATCCAAAGGCACAAAAACAGCTTTGCTCCCCCCATATTTAACATCTGTTTTAGTCCTCAATATTTTTCCATTGTAATAACATATCACAGGAATAGTTGAAACATACATAATTGACCTGTACAAAATGGTCCCAAATGAATTAAATAATATGAGAGGTCATTATCCTTATCACATCAATCTTTATCATAAAGAAAAACAATCACTTTCTAAAATAAAAATATGACATTTCAAATTATCCCCTATTTCAAATTTAGGTTTGTGTGGTTTAGGGTTTTTTGGGTTTTAGGTTTCTGTGTTTATGGTTTAAGGTTTTAGGTTAGGATTTTGTTTAGGTTTAGGTAATAGTTTTAGGATTTTGAGGTTTTTGTGGTTTAGGGTTTAGTGTTTGGGGCTTATTTTTTAGGCTTAGGTTTGGGTTTAAGGTCAGTTTAGGTTTTAGGTTTACAGTTTAGGCTTAGGTTTAGGTTTAGGTTTAAGGTTTAGGTTTTAGGATTTTAGGTTTAGTTTTAGGTTTAGGGTTTTAGGGTTTTAGGATTTTAGGTCTGAGGTTTTAGGTTTAAGTGGTTTTATGCTTGGGGTTTTGGGGGTTTTGGGGTTTTGGGGCTTTAGGTTTTAGGTTTGTGGCCTGGGCCTGGGGTTTTAGGTTTTAGGTTTTGGGTTTGGGTTGTGGTTTGTGTTTGTGGGTTTAGGTTTGCAGCTTTAGAGTTTTAGGGCTTAGGGTTTTAGGTTTGGGGTTTAGGTTTAGGTTTAGGGTTTGTTTATGCTTTAGGTTTAGGCTTAGGCTTAGGGTTTAGGGTTTCAGGTTTAGGGTTTAGGTTTTGTTTAGAATCATATCACCATGGTTCTAAATGTCTTTATCCATTTCATTCATCACCCAAAAGTTCCATGGATAATTATTTAGAAAAATAAACCATATTTTATACCGAATTTTATGCCATAGGCAAATATTGGATGTAGTAACAGAAATCTAACTGTGCCATAATCCTGTAGACATGAGGAATACACAGCAGCTAACAAAAAAAAATATAAACAAAAAATACAGGACCACATGGTCCTTAAGAAGTGACCAATATTTCAATGAAATCAACACAAAGTAGCCTCCTATTCCTAATACAAACCATCAAACCAAATGAAGCATCCAAGAAATAAACAAGGTCACAAACGAACGGACCATTCCTCATCCTATCTATGAGAAAAAACGTCCCATCCTTCTTCTAACACTTTTTAGAGACTAAACATTACCTACCCCTTCAATGCACCGTAAAACTAACCACTCTTTCCTATCATGCTTCTTCATCATGATCTTCGCCTTATTTCTTTTCTGATAACAAACTAAGCAAAGATATTATCAAAAACGATAATCCCTCATTTATGTTCATTAACATCCTTATTCACTATCCAATATAGTTAAGTTAGGATTTTTGTGATGAACCCTAAGCATACAGAGGATACATAGCTCGAAACCGGGAGCCAAAAGAATGGGGGAAAGAAAATCATACCAAATTTAAACAAAATAAAAAAGGCTCAAAAATCAATTACATTAAGAGCTTGTAAGCAACCATTTCCAGTCCTCTGACGCCCCAAAACCCGGGAGTCCGTTGACTACCCGTCAACCTGCGGAAAATCTACTCGTCTCGTGTTACGAGACACACACATGAGTAAAATGGCCACGTGGGGCCCATACATCCATACTCATAAAAATAATTATCAACTATATTATCATAGTTTCCATGCTTGTTCTACAAAAAGATTTATACATATTACAAATATTTACTCAAAGCCACATTTCGGCTTTCTTCTCAAAGGCTACCCTAATCGAGTGCCGTCTCCCGATATTAGCCTCAGACTGAAAGGGGGTCCCACGACTGTGGGTGAGCAAAGTTCCCAAGATAAAAGCTCCTACAAGGGTTACTCCCCACCTAAAATGCATATGCAATGGCATATTTAAACAATCAATCACATTCCATACAATTATTTACTATTATATGAAATGTCTATATCATGCATGAGATGCTACCCCTCATGCTCACGACCTGAGTCCCAACCGACTCCCTCACACCTGGAATGCCAAGTGTGAATAAAACCAGTCACACACCATGACTAAACCATTGGAGACCCTCCAATTTTATTTATCAATTCTTTTTCCTTTCTTTCAGGCCACTTGATTTCTGTGGGTTTACACCAGATAAGACGCCTTTCAACATTTTCATGACCTCATGATTGCCTGATTCATGTCTAACCGTGAATAACATTTGGGACTTTCACCCTGGGGGGGGATCTACCCCAACTTGCTCCGCCCAAAACATGTAATTTATCATTTTGATCATTTACACACTTGTGAATCTCTACCTTGGACTTTGTCCCATTTTTCCCGAGTTCACGACCCATTCACCAATGCCGGTGAATAAACCTTACCCTACACCCACACCCGACCTGACGCGATGTGACCGTGCATATGTAATGCATGATGCCAATGCATTTTCCTCATGTCACATGCATGAATGAGCACTACATGAAACATTTACAAACCATGGAAAATTATAATTTATACATATAATCTAATTTATGCAAACTCATTAATACATCAAAGAGCATGCATCAACATCACATTCCACAACCGCATGTCATTCAAGAAAGCAATAACACACAATTAGGTCACAAACTTGGGACTATTCAATGGTACCTCACGGCTCCTTTCACAAACACGAACCATTTCGCCCAAGCATTATTATTACACAACACCTAGAAACTTTCGCTTCTAATTAAACCCTAACTCCCACAGTCGGTGACTGTGTGAACCCGGTCATGAAATCCATACCCTTTAATCCCAAAGCTTGGAACTAATTTACATGGCATCCCATAAGCAACCCCTACCATTATAAAGCCTTTAGGCTAAAAGTAAACCAAGTAGGAAAATATCCTACTTCTTGAGTTTGTCGAACTCCAACTTGGTGTCCACACGTAGATCCCACTGCGTGCACCAACTTTAGTCCTCGAACTGTCGAACTGCGACCACCCGAAAGCCAGAAAAATCCTTCCTTTCTCTTTCCTCCTTTCTCCTTTTCCTCCCTTTTCTCTCTACAAACTGTTTTCCTCTTTTTTCCTTCTTTTCTTTCCTTTCCTTTCCTTTTTGCTTTCTATTCTTTTCTCTCTTTTCTCACTCCATTTTCTTTCATTTTCTCCTTTGGAAGCTGAAATCCACTATCTTGTCAAAAGGAGGAAATTTCCTCCCCATTTCCTCAAACCATTTGTGTGGCTATCAATTTTCCATCCTATTCTTATTTTTATTTTCTTTTTATGACATCATCACCCACATGGCTCAATGTGAGCCATGGGATTCATTTCCCACACATGGCTAATTGTGAGCCATTCCTTCAATGCCAAGTGTCACAATCTTGAGGTGCCATGTGGCATCCCCCAACCTTGCCATGCCTCGAAAAACGTGAAATCCCGACCACTCTAATCCAAACGAAATTGGCAGCAGAGCTAAATTTCATGTAGACGGTTTCAACGGAGAAAGTCCGTTTCACATCCGAGATCTAGAAAAATTCCCGATTTTCAGCCGAAATTAATATTTTACCTCTTTATCCAAAATTCGATTTGGTTTCACAAGTCCAATTCGATTTGTGGGTTCGAACTGACCACATGGATATGAATAATTAATATTCATTTAAAACATAATTATTTATGGGCATATGATATCATGACTCCAAACACATTCTTGACATAAAAGAATATATATACATTCCTTAATTCAAATAGTATTCATAACTGCTCTAAATAACACATTTATACAAATTGGCATTCCATGCCTTTTCAAATACATTTACAAATGATATTCTTAGAGTTCACTTCTTAAAACACATTCCATAAATATCCAAAACAAAATGAGTCAAAACTATATTCCTCTCATGAAGACTTTTACATCATTGAATTCAATGCAAAATAGTTACAAAATATCATGAATGGAATGATATGCATAGGATGGAGTATTTACTTATACTTCGCTCTGTTTAACGGTGATTCCGTGTCCGGCGATCTTTGGTCCTACTACTTTCTACTTGGTACCTACGTGATGACAAAAACAACACGCTAAGCATTTTCATGCTTAGTGGTTCTATGGAAATTCTCTCTTCATTTCATTTTAAATCGAAATATGCATTTATAAAACAATGCTTTTGTACAATTGTCAATGACCAATGCAAGAAAATACGATCTATATATATATATATATATATATATATATATATATATATATATATATATATATATATATATATGAATATATATATATATATATATATATTCAATAAATCAATTACAATTCATTGGTCATCTCAAGTTATGCATTTTCATATGCACTAAATAATTCAAATCACAAATCGTGCACTTTTCAATCTCATTATCATTTTGCATTTTAGCCCTTATCAAATTTAACCTATATTTCAAGTAATGTGATAACGACCATCGCGTGACGGCCCTCTACCAAGGTGTTTGTGTGTGTGTGTGTTTGTGTGTCTAAATATATATATATATATATATATATATATATATGTACTCGGTTGGTGTACACTACCGATATTGTCCCGCTGGGCTACGGATCGCTATGCCACAATAGTACGTTTGTTCGATGTATACCAATTTATCCTTAACTTGAATTTAACAGTTAACATTCTATTAAGAGAATTCAAATCATTTTTAGGAAAATACAGTATAGTATGTATTTTTATACAAACAAATCATTTCAATACTCGTAAGTAATTTTCATGTCATTCATTCTTTAATCAATCAATTTCTCAAATTTCTTAACATAAATCAACTTGCAATTCATTTCACAATTTATTTGCATCAAATCAATTTAAAACAATTCAACATGCAATTCAAACATTTTGGAGATAAAGATTCGAAATAATGAGAGATAGGTGTAGAATGACATTTGACCCCCACCCCTACCGGCGGGTGTGTTTACCACTCCACGTAAATCCCCACCGCTACTCTAACGACTAGAACTCCCCGTGAAGCAAAGCCGTACGCTTGCCAAGACTCAGATAAAAATTTTCTTTTATTTTCAAATTAGGATTGGAAAAATCTTGGCAAATGGAAAACTTCTTGAAGATGACAGTCGACATAGAATAATTCCAAATCTCGTATACATCCAATTTACACTATACTCAAATTATGGCAACCAAAGATACCAACATGACTCACAACTACTCTATGTACATACATATGTTCCATTATACAAGATTCAAAGTATATTCTTACAAAATATTCTTAATTTACAGCACTTGTACAATGTCAGGAGAAATCCTATTGTGCTCCAGCGTCCTACGTACTTGTACCTGGAAAATAGTTTTTAAAACACGAAATAATGAGCTAAACGAGCCTGAGTCAGACGCTTATAAAAGCTATTTAAACCTCAAAATCGTAAACTTTCTTTTACAATATATTTTCCGTAAACCTTACTTTCGCTTATTTCGCTTGAAAGTTTCTAAAACTTTTCTTTGTCATTTGCTTTCTTATACTTACTTCTTTTAAAAGTTTTTAAAACTTTTAATACTTTCTTGCTTGCTTGTTTGCTTTTCTTTAAAAGCGTATAAAACTCTTATTGCTTGCTTGCTTAGAAGTTTATAAAACTTCTCATAATTTCTCTTGCTTGCTTTATCTTGCTTGAAAAGTCTTTTTAAACCTTTCACAAACTGTTTTAAAAGTTTCAAAATCCTACAAACGGAGCCTCGCCTTGTCCCATGCTTTAAAAATAAAATCCCACGAGAGCTTGGCTCAACCGATCGTTTTGAAATCTAAACGGGAGCCTGGGCTCAACCATTTGCTTTAAAACTCTCCGGAAGCCTGGGCGACCGGGAACCAATGGTTGATTTTTCAAAATCAGAGAATATGCTCATAGCCACTCCAACCACCGAGGCCTATTTTTGCTTATCAGGCCCTAGTGAACACGGAACTCCGTGCTCAACCGCGGGCGGCAAGGACTGTGTCCGCATCACCTTTTCCTGAATATGGTGGAATTGACCTTCCGTCGCCATCACCATAATTTAGTTAGAGCTCATAACCTTATATACTCCCCGCATTTGGTCACGGCATCTCCTTAAATGCACATGTATGTCCTGTTTGCCGACCAGAAAACTACAATGCATGTATGAAATCCTTAACACCACCGCACGATCTAATACCTCGACCGGTTGCTTGCTTAGAACTAGGAAAGGCCTTGTTTTCTCAAACTTTCTTTGCTTGCTTGTTCTTGTAAAATGGTTTTACACTTTGAAACCATTTACTTGTTTGAGCTTGCTTGAAAATGGTTTAATTATTCAAAACCATTTGCTTACTTGCTTGTTGCTTGAAAAAATGGTTTAATTGTTCAAAACCATTGCTTACTTTTGTTTGTTGCTTGAAAAAATGGTTTAATTATTCAAAACCATTTCATACTTACTTGCTTCTTTGCTTGCTTTTTTTCAAAAATGGTTTAACTCAAAACCATTAGCTTGCTTTCTAATTCATTTCTTGCTTCATGAAAATGGTTTGAACTCAAAACCATGAAATACCAGTGCAAAACAGTATATAGTAATAATAATAATAAGACTAGTATTTGAAAATGAGTTTAGAACACTCACCTCTTTGCTTGCTAAACTGAGAGCACAGTTCCACACTTTTCCCCGCCTTTACTTTTTAACCTACACACTCAACCGAATACGACGACAAATTAATCGTCTATGTAATCGCATAACTTAACTTACTCCTTATACTTAGTCACTATCTCTTTGTACTCTTTTAAAGCTAAGGTGTTAAGGGTTCTATTCCATCTGGAATCACCCCACTGAGTAACTGAATCTCAAGTTACGTCCGAAACAACCCGGACTACTCTATGTCCAAAGCTGGAACCAGAATTTGGCTTGTACATGGCCCCACTTTGAGTGGATTTTTTGGTCACTTAGGATCATAATTTGACGATGCCTATTTTTAGGTTTGGTTCTCCTTGAAGTCTAGTTTAAGTAGCCACTTGAATCACTCAAATCGGATAAGAAATGATTAAGTTATGGCTAAAATACGAAAATTGGTCGAAATAGGAAAAGCAGAACAGGGTGTACCGGTACACCCTGAACATGTACCGGTACACTTTGGTTTTCTAGTGAGGTGTGTACCGTACACCCTCGTACATGTACCGTACACCTTCCGAAAACCGCCCGCATTTGGCTTTTGCCACTTTGTTACCAATCTTACTTCATATAACTTCTATAACTATATACCTCAAGAAACATCGAATCATCCAAAACAAACTCCACAACACTTGAATGGTGCTATGGAACCTCAAACCTCAAAACCCTAGGTGAAAATCCAAGAACTCCACCTAGGTCCACCAATTCTTTTTAACACCACATAATTTTGATGGTTCCATGTTTATTTTCTCCCAATTGGGGTTTTACTCTCATAACCCCAACAATTCAAAGGTTCATGTGCTCTTGCACAAAAAACCTGCACTAAAGGAGCATCTATTCTCTCTACTCAAAGCCCTAGAATCCAATTACCTATGGTTACAAGGCAAAGACATACCTGATTTTTTTTTTGGACTTCTCCTCCTCCTTCTTCTTCCTTCTCTTCCTCCTCTTGGCTCTCTTCTCCTTTTCTCACCAATCGTGGAGCCCTAGCTTTGGAGACCAAATGAGACATTGGTTTGTCTCATTTCCTCCCTTTTACAAACCCATTTTTGACTTAATTATAAGTTAGTCCTTCATCATCTCAAGATTTGCACTCTCAAACATTTAAATATTGCAATACCAACTTTTGAAATTCCTACTATGACCCATCTCTACACTTAATGATTTTCATATTCTTTTGCTTAATGACAATTGTACCCTTTGGTTTAATACCAGCAATTTCTGTTCCATACATTATCATTTCAATTCTAGTCTCCAAAAATACAAAAATATGACACTTGGTACTCCATACACCCCTGGCGTATCGCACCGTACACCTCGGACGGGGTAAGCGGCAAAATCCTCCTCCTAGGAACATTTCTCCTCGAAATGAATAAAACTAAACTCCAAAAGAAAGGAAAGAAAATAATTTCATCCGGAAAATAAGTGGAGAGTAACGGCACATCCGCCTCCGGGCTCCCAAGTAGCCGCCTCCTCTCATGATTCTCTATAAGACTTTAACACGGGATGGTTTCAACACCTGTTCCTACGATCTACAATCCGCACAGCGCCTCATAAGTCAAATTCTCCTTTAACTCGCACCGCCGTTTCAACATATCTCCAAGGATCTGATATATTTCTCAACATCGACACATGGAATGTATCAGAATCTTTGATAACTCTGGGGTAACTTCAACTTGTAAGCTACTGGTCCTTTGCCATTAAATCTCATAAGGACCTTATATATCTCTGACTGCTTGGCCTCGCTTCCCAAATCTCAACACACCTTTCCAAGGTGAAATCCTTCTAAAATACTTCGTCACTTATCTCGAATTGCAAGTCTCACACGTGCTGTCCGTGATAGCTTTTCACTATCTCTTGCTATCTTCATGTTATCACGAACAACTTTCACTTTCTCTGAAGTGATTTGTACTAGTTCAGGCCTACTAGTCTTCTTTCACTAACCTCATCCCAAAGACACCGGAGTCCTACATTTCTACCATACACCCACAGCCAAATGGAGCCATTTCTATACTGGCTTGATAGCTATTGTTGTAGGCAAACTCCATTAGTGCTAAGTGAGTATCCCAACTTCCTTTGAATTCCATCACACAAGCTCTCAGCATATCCTCTAACGTCACGAAGATAAATTCTCTCACATTGTACCATCCGTCTGAGGATGAAATGTTGTCTTGAAGTGTAAGCGAGTACCTAACATTGTTTCTGAAACTAGGCCTTGAAAACACGGATGTGAATCTGGGGTCTCGATCGCCCCATTAAGCGGGACCCCATGAAGTCTCACTATCTCACATCCACATACAAATTTGGCCAACTTTTTCTAAAATCCTCAACATTAGCGGCGAAAATGGGGACTTAGTTAAACGATCTCTTGTCGCCCATGCTCGCATCATGTTGTGTGGTCGTGGAAGACACGTAACAAAATCCATGATCTTTTCCCATTTCCATACTGGGATAGGGAGTAACTGTATCTTCCCCGTGGGCCTCTGATCTTTCTATATTTACTATTGACGAGGTTAGGCACCTAGAAACTGAAAATTCACGATCTCTTTAACCACATCAGTTCCACCGGTAATGTTCTTTGAGAAGTCCACATACATCTTGATGCTTACTGGATGCATAGCATATGCGAGATAGATAGTGCTTCTTCCATAATGTCTCTTTTCGATTCGCCGCTTTCGGCACACACATTCTCGACCTTTCACTATCATGCCATCATCTAATCTGAAACTCTGCTTTCTTTCTTTACATCTCTTCCTTAAGCTTACTCGTGTGGATCTGCGAAATTTGCCTGCTTCAAGAATACGATCCACTTTAGAGTGTGATCCCAACATGGCAGTGGTATGAGGCTCTGAATCCTCAACCTCCAATATCACCCTAAAGCTCGGATGTGATAGTGGAAATACTTCCCGATCGTGTGAGACAGAACTCTGCAAATTATTCCCTTTCCAGGCATCTGCTCTGACATTAGCTTTTCTGGATGGTACTCGATAGTGATCGTAGTCTTTAATCCAGCTCAAGCCATCTTCTTTGTCGTTCCCAACTCTTTTTGGGTGAAAATATGATGAAGACTTTTATGATGCGCGTAAAGATCCTCTCTGGTGCCACCCATTATAAATAATGTCTCTCCATATTTTAAACCAAACCCTGGCTGCTGCTTTAGCTCTAAGTCGATTAGTGTCGGAGTAATTCTCCTCCTTCTTCTTTAGGCTGTCTAGAGGCATATGCAATCACCTATCGTGCATCAAAAACCTGACCAAGGCCTTGCTGGAAGCATAATATAAACCCTGAAATCCATCTTTCCCATTGGGTAAAATTTAGAATTAGACTTAAGTCAATCTATTTTTCAACTCCTCAAAACTCTTTTGTCATGCATCTACCCAGTCATACTTAACATCTTTTCTTGTCGGCTTAGTCGGTGAAATTTGCTATCTTGGAGAACCCCTCAGCCAGGCTTCCTATAGTACTGCTAAACCAAGGAAGCTCGACCTCTTACACGTTCTTTGGTGGTTTCCAATTTACCGCTTATATTTTAAGGGATCATCACCCCCTCTGCTTGAAATTACATGACCCGAGAATCTGGCCCAATCGATTAAGCGACATTTGCTCAACAGCATATAAGCATCTCTCCCTTAGAGTGCGTAATACAATCCTCAGTGCTTTCAGAATGTTTCCTCTGCACTACTGAATACACTAGAATATCATCGATAAAAGCTATGGCCATTTTATCGGTCACAATTTGGAATACTCGGTTCATCGAATCCATAAGCGGCTAGGAGAATTAGTCAGACAAAGCGGCATCACCCGAACTCATAATGCGTAGCGTGTCTGAATGCGGTTTAGTTTTCCGCTCACCCTCAGCGATGATACCCCGAGCCTCGAGTGTCTTGGAGTACTCGAGATCCTTGGAGTTAGTCAGGTAGCTCATGATCACAGGGGTGGATGCGATTGGGATGGTAACTCTGTTGATTGTGCAGCCAATCTATGCTGTAGCAAACTCCCATCTTTAACCACGAGAAGAGAGCTGGGCTCCCGGCTGGGGATATGCTTGGTATAATGAATCCCTTAATCAGCAATTCTTCCTAATTGAGCCTTAAGCTTCCCTCATTTCTGCGAGGCAATATAAGGAGGAATGGAAATGGGCTCAGTCCAGAATCAAATCGATAGTGAACTCCACCTCTCTTTCACATTAATCCTGCAATGCTCGTCTGGAAATACATGCGGGAACTCTCTAACAAGCTGGAATCTCGTCAATATAGTCCTCCTTACATCTCCGCCTTAAGCTAGATAACCACGGCCAGCCCATATCGGCATTCTACGTGTGTCGTAAGCGGAGATCATCTTGGAAGATAACTCTGCTTATTCCCGAAACTTTACCTCCAATTTCCCTGGCCTGTTCAACTTTACTTCCTTCTTATAACAATCTAATGTGTGGCTCTGTAATGAGACGACTGATCAATCTAGAGAACCACATCAAAATCCTCGTATCTAAAGCTCTAGTCCGTAGGAACTCTGTCCCTCGATCGAACTCTACTATCTCTCGACTACTCTGTGCATGATAGGATCTCAGTGGAAGGACACTCTCATACGACCTAATGGATTTGGGTTCTGATTTGAAAAGATCCCCAGAATGGCTGATCTTGAATGAATCTGCGTAGCTCTGGGTCCATAATGTATATGCATCATGATCGAGGATAGAAATAATGCAGTGACCGCCACGGGTGCATCGCATCTTCTTGGAGTCCACGACATATACTACGGCACAGTGTGGGGCTGTCTGTATCCACAGGGCCTTGCCTGCGCCTCTGCCACGGCCACCTCTTACTTGCGAGGCATGTTGGCCCCTCTGCAGGAAACCTCTCCACTAACGACCTCGTGTTAATCTCGATGCTGGGGTAGCTAGGCGCTGCGATGTTTCTACTTACCAATTAGCTGAGGGCACTCCCTAATGAAATGGCCTTCACGGCCCTTGATGGAAACACCTCTGTCTTGAATCTCACCATTCCCCATGGTGTCGTTTAACATATGTGACATACGGGGTAATACTGCGGGTGCCGCGCACTTTAACAATTGGGGGCCTCTTCAATCACGACTAGAGATAGCTCCTCGACCTGCACCTCGGCCTCTATAACCTCTGCCCTTGCTTTTCTTTCTACTGTACTGTCTAGAGCTCTGTTGGGACGTGCCTGGTGCACTCCTCTTACTTTTACTTTCCTGTTTACTCTGTACATGGCTGTAGTGCTTTGTTCTGACTCTGGAGCGGCCTCGACTAAGTCCCGAATCTATTACGGAACCAGCAGTAAGTGCACTACGTCCGTCTTTGTAGTCTGGTAAACAATCTAACTAGTTGAGAACTTCTTCTCATATTCGACAACTGTCATGTTCTTACGTTCTAGCAGAACACCGCCAGACCACGAATCCTTATGACTCGAGGAAAGAACCTATGTCGATGAACTCTTCTTTGGAATTGGTCCCGTCGCTATCGCATCGGGATACCTCCTCTCGGCATCCCGCAATCCTTAACCATGTCTTCATCGAGCGGAAAGCAAGACTCTTTCTCATCGGGTGCAACCGTAACTCCATAAACTTTGTTTACGGTCTAGCCATAACGATGCCACGGGATCCTGCTAGTCATACGGCAGCGCTGATTTTGTACTCTCTATTGACCTCCCGGTTCTTCCTGCCTCTAGGTGGCGGTGGAGTTCTGGCTAGCGGCAGATCGTATGGCTACTATCTGTGCAATCATGCCCTTGCTGAAGTAAACAATCCTGGCCCATTTGAGCTCCCTCGGGTGGCCAGATGGTCGACTTGACTATTTCTTGGGGGTGATTCATAGAGGCGGTGAGTGGAGGGGACCTCTCGTGCTCATCCTCTCTCGGGTACTTTAGGACGGCTCGAGCTGGCCCGGAGTGACTCTCCACAGGGCTGACCTCGTCTCTTCTCGGCAATAGTCTTGTAATTACAAAATCAACTTTTTAATACCTTGACTCGCGATATGTATGTACTTTGAACTCAAGCATGCATGGTTGCCAATGCTTATGCTCACGATGCCACCTGCGTGGTATCATCTCTCTCCCTCGGGATCTGGGATTTATTATATCTGACGGCTCATTTCATAGTACACACCGCTACTAGCGTGGGTCAATCTGTTCACTCCACAAAAATCCCCAGCCGTTACCTCTAACAACTAGAAACTCCTGTGAAGAGAAGCCGTATTGCTTGCTAAGACCTTGTATAAAAATTTTTCTTTTATTTTTCAACTTAGGATTTGGAAAAAATCTTGGCGGTAGAAAAACTTCGGCAGCATGACGGCTGCATATAGAATAATTCCAAATCCTGTATACATCCAATTTACACTATATCAAATTATGGCAACCAGCATACCAACACATTCTCACAACTACTCTATGTACATACATATGTTCCATTATACAAGATTCAAAGTATATTCTTACAAAATATTCTTAATTCCCCGACACTGTCCTGATATCGAGGAGAATCTGTGTGCTCAATCTACGTGCACATGCACAGGAAAATAGTTTTTAAAACCGAAACTAATAGGCTAACGAGACTCTCGGTGAGTGTATCTTTATAAAGGTTTGCTTTAGGAGAAAACCTCAAAGCTAATAAAACTTTCTTTACGATATTTTTCGAAACTTTTACTTTGCTTTGCTTGCTTGAAAGTTTCTAAAACTTTTCTTTGCTTGCTTGCTTTTATACTTACTTGCTTTTAAAAGTTTATAAAACTTTTAATACTTTCTTGCTTGCTTGTTTGCTTTTCTTTAAAAGCGTATAAAACTCTTATTGCTTGCTTGCTTAGAAGTTTATAAAACTTCTCATAATTTCTCTTGCTTGCTTTATCTTGCTTGAAAAGTTCTTTTAAACCTTTCACAAACCTTTTGCTTTAAAAGTTTACTCGAACTTTTTCATAAAGCCAGAGCACGGGCTCAATAGCATGCTTTAAATAAAATCCAGACTTGGCTGTGATCGTTTTGAAATCCTAAGCGGGAACTGGGCTCAGCGGGTTTGCTTTGCAAACTCTCGGGCTTTGGGCGAAGTAGGGAGCCTGATAGTTGATTTTTCAAAGCGTATATCATGCTCATAAAGCATCAACCACTAGAGGCATATTTTGCTTATTGTACCACTAGTGAACAACGAGACACGATATACTTAGTCTTAGGTGGAAGGACACAGTGTCCGCATCACCTTTTCAGGTGAATATGGTGGAATTGACCTTGTGTCATCATCCCCGTAATTTAGTTAGGCTCGTAACCTTATATACTCACATGCGTGCCACGGTCTCCTTTAAATGCATGATGTATGTCTAAGTTTGAGCCCTGACAAAGGCTTCTGATGCATGTATGAAATCTAACACCACGGTGCGTCTGGAATACCTACGACCGGTTGCTTGCTTAGAACTGGGAAGGCCTTGTTTCTGAGCTTTCTTTTAGCGCGCTTGCTTGCTCTTTGTAAAATGGTTTACTTTGAAACCATTTACTTGCTTGCCGCAAATGGTTTAATTATTCAAATCATTTGCTTACTTGCTTGCTTGAAAAATGGTTTAATTATTGAAAACCATTTACTTGCCTTCTTTGCTTGCTTTTTCAAATGGTTTAACTTCGAAAACCATTAGCTTGCCTCTAATTCATTTCTTGCTCCGTAGAAAATGGTTTTGAACTCAAAACCATGAAATACGGTGCAAAACAGTTTATAGTAATAATAATAATACACTGGTATTTGGAAATGAGTTTAGAACACCTCTTTGCTTGCTAAACTTGAGAGCCACAGTTCCACACTTTTTCCACTTTTTTGCCCACTCAACGAATCTGACGACAAATTAATCGTCTATGTAATGCATAACAACTTACTCCTTATGCCCAGTCACTATCTCTTTGTACTCTTTTAAAGCTAAGGTGCTAAAGGGTTTCTATTCCAAATTGGAATCACCAATTGAGCTCACAGAAACTCAAGTTCACGTCAGAAACAACTGCAGTACTCTATGTCCAAAGCGGAACGAGAGAATTTGGCTTGTACATGGCCCCACTTTGAGTGAATTTTTAGGCCATAGGATCAGAATTTGATGATTACTATTTCTCTAAGTTTTGAGATTTTCTTGAAGTCTAGTTTAAGTAGCCCTTGAATCCACTCAATCGGATAAGAAATGATCGAGTTGTGGCTAAAATATAAGCGGTCGAAATAGGAAAAGTAGAACGAGTTGTCTTGAATTACCTACTGAACATGTACCAATTACACCACACGAACATCCTCATAGGGTGCACTTTATTCTCTGATTGGGGTGTCTTAGGTACACCCCTGTACATCATCTGGGGTACCACAGTACATATGCGGGGAATTTCCTTCCAGCACTTGATTTGCTTCTTTTGCCACTTTTCCTACCGATTAAGCTTCAGCCTGCTTCTATAATTCATATACCTCAAGAAACATCATGGAAATCATCCAAAAACAACTCTACAACACTTGAATTGGTGCTATGGAACCTCAAACCTTAAAACCCTAGGTGAAAATCCAAGAACTCAACCTAGGTCCACCAATTCTTTTTAAACATCATATAATTTGATGATTCCATGTTTTATTTTCTCCCGATTGGGTTTACTCACATAACCCCAACAATTCAAAGGTTCATGTGCTTCTTTGCTAAAGCCCTAGACAGACATCTATTCTCAGCACTGAGTCGCAGAATCCAATTACCTATGGTTCTGAGGCAAGACATGCGATTTTTGGATATCCTCTCCTTCTTCCTTCTCTTCCTCTCTTGGCTCTCTTCTCCTTTTCCTCTGTCGTGGAGCCCCTAGCTGGAGACCAAATGAGACAGTGGTTTGTCTCATTTCCTCCCTTTACAAACCATTTTTGACTTAATTATAGTTAGTCCTTCATCGTCTCAGTTGCACCTCGAGCATTTAAATATTGCAATACCAACTTTTGAAATTCCTACTATGGCCCATCTCTACACTTAATGATTTTCATATTCTTTTTGCTAAATGACAATTGTACCCTTGGTTTAATACCATAATTTTCGGGTTCCATACATTATCATTTTCTCATTTAGTCTCCAAAAATACTCTGATATGACACTTGGTACTCTTATACACCCCTACAGTATCATGTACTGTACACTCTCTCGGGACGGGGTGTAACAAGAATAAACCAAAAAGTTTGGCACTTTGATTCCAATCCTCTGAATCTCGATCTCAATTCAAGTTTTCTTCCTCGTCAACCCCTATTCCAATACAATTCAAGAACAATATTATTCGTACGTGCTAGTGATTTTGGTTAGGGTTGATTTTCGGAGCTTAATATCGTATTCTTAATCTCATTAGCAAATAAGGGCAAGGTACAAGCCCGGTATGGTTGTTAGTTTCCAAAACTTTAATCCATCACATAACCAAAATACTAAAAAAAAAATTTTCCCTGCCTTATAATCCTTTTCCAACAGTACTCTTGATCAACTAAAGCCCATCCCCGAGGAGATTAAATTAAAAAGCCTCAAGCTTGACCACTAACACTACATCTGAGGACCTTTATTTTCCAGTTTTGTACTCTCTGGACTTTATTACCCAAATATTATTTAAACGGTCTTCAAAAGTACCAAACTCTCCAGTTTAGTCACTTCCTTATATCCAATGACATCTCTGAAAAATTTTCCAATTTCAGAATTCCTTCTCTAAGGCCCTCAACCACATAACTAAACAAGGCAAAATATCGCATTTTTTAGAACCGACCAAATTACCTTTAAAATGTGTCACCACAAAACCAATCCCTAATGTTGTCTAAAATTAACTAAAAATTACGATTAGCTTGGAACCAAGTCCTAACCAACCCCCAAGCACCCAAAATAAGATTATAAATCAATTGGTACAGTTTTTAACTTTAACATCTAGACTACTCTAATTTGCAAAACAGAATCTGCACATAGCTCCACTTTGACAGATTTTTGGGAACTTTGAGGTTACAAATTGCATACACTTCCTTCAAGTAAATTATTAATCTAGAAGTCTAGTTTACCCAGAATTTTGAATCACTCAAATTATGGATGAGTGAAACTCGTTTATGGCCAAAACACCACAATTACTCCCAAACAGGGTTTTTACCACCCAGGCTACCCAAAGCTCACCTTTAAGCCCATTTTGAGAGCCTTAGTGCTGCAATTTTCTCCTGGTAGCTTCTATACACATTTATTAGCTCTATCTCTTATGGTTTCTTTACCAATTGGAATGACTTCATTTTGGTTTAGTGTAATAACCTATAGCCAAAAACAAGAGCAGGGGTTTTGACAAATTTTGACAGCATTCCTTTGAAAACCAAACATTTCCCTTTTACAAACCTCCTCCCAAACCAATCAGGCAATACCAGCCATTACAAGCAATACAAAAACACCTTTATCCACATTTGAGGTTTCCCCAACCCAAACACAAGAAAAAGGGGGTTAGGGTTTGGTTTCTTACTAGTCTCTTAATTCTTCTTTGAGCCTTCCTTCTTCTTCTTGATCACTTGGAAACCATACGTGGGAAGATCTCCTACCAAAGCCTTGAGTGCTTCTCTCAACCCTAGCTCTCTTTTCTCTCCTTTGCTCTCCAAGAACGAAAATGCACAAATATGCATATCTTATGTACCACTTTTGGTCTTAATCTCATTTAATGGTTAAGGCCTTGTTTGGCTTCCTATTCTTTGGCTTTCAAAATAAGTCTCATTTCTCATTTTTGACATTTAAGTCTTCTATTTCCTTTAATTTTAACTCAATTCTTGTTCAAACTTATTCTGTTGGCCTTAGGTCCTCACCATTTGCAAATTCAAATTCACCCTTTACACTTGGGCAAATTTCAGGGTTGTATATATTTTTTTCGTTCTTAGGATTTAAATTCCAAAAAAAATTCCATTTACTTTATTATATACCCTAAACACATGATAATAATAAAAAAATATATCATAAAAATACTTGGGTATTTTTGGGGCGTTATAGAGCTTGAAAATCAAATACAGCTTTTTCCCGAGTCCAAAAGGCAAAAACAAGAAACATATGAAAAAACTTGATTAGAACTCACACTGAAAAAGGCAAATGTAAAGCATAACAAACAAAAAGAACTTTCCCAGTGTTTCTCGAGACCCGAAGCACAAAAATGATATCATTCATACTACACAATCCATCATTCATACTTCTCGAAGACAATTAAAATCATCGACACATATATCATCTCACTAACCTGCTGAAGGATAAATAAATAAATAAATAAAAGACCTACTCCCTACTACTTGTGAAAGCATGTTTCATGACCATTTACGACTTCCAAACACCTCGAGCTTCCTCGAAAACACCCACCACCTCTGAAACCAACTTCCCGCATCATTTCATATGTAAGCGGCTGCATGGCCCCGTACTCCCCGATCCATCAAAGCCTAGATGATGAAATTAGATTCCCAATCATGGGAATTGATTTCATAATACCCACTCTGATATTACAAAAAAATGAAAAATTTAAAAATTAAAATAAACATAAAATCGCAAAACCAGTTCAAAAGTGATTTCCCGTATTGAAACATACCTCAAAAACTCTACAAAGCATACTCAAAAACTCTTAGCACCCTCTTTGAATCATTTATCGGCAACGAACAAGGGTGATCTAATTTGCCCAGACTCATCCAAACCAACTCAAACAACAAATAGAATCAACCCGAGTAGAAGCCCCAGAAGGCTAACATCACCCGCTGATACAAGCGAAAAAGGAAGAAATCAAGGCGACAAAAATTATCAAATTGGTAGGAAATATAAGAAAAGGGTTTAAATCAGATACAAATACTTCCCATTTGGGAACGCAAAACGTTGAGGAAATAAAATATACATCCAACAAATTTAATAAATGAAAGAGAATGAAGCGAAAAAAGGAGAAGCTATGTGCTCAGTCTTGGCAGGAGAGGAGGCGGGGAGGGGTCGAACAAGCAGAAGAGGACGGAGGGACGGAGGGCGGAGGGGAAGAGAGCCCAGGAGAGGAACGGAGGGAGGAGAACAAACCCTAAACTTTAAAGGTCCTGATTCTTGCATTGTCATGGACGGCGGTATTTTCATTTTAAACTCCATTGTCGCATCATGGACGCGGCATTCCTCCCATAATTTGAGCTTTCAAATTCTTAGTTGTCATGGACGGTGGCACATTACCTCATTTCGAGTAAATATTTTTGTTTCCAAACTAATTTAATATTTTTTTTAAAAAAACGAATTATTTCCATCTAAAACTCTATATTATATGCATCCCCTCCATTCCCTCTACATTGCTTACCCTTCTTTGCAAGTGACTGATTTGATTTATGATTGCATCAAATGAATAAAAGGGTTCACAAAAAGTCACATGCCACCTTTCTGCAGAACATAACGAATAATGGAGAGTAGCCAGCAAGGTGGAATTAGGATAAAAAACATCCAAGTCAAGCAAGAGTTCCAGTGAAAACCTAATGTTTCCTACTCTAATATCGATCGTGGAGAATAAGCCTGACACACCCCACCCTTACTAGCGGCGGGTGTGTATTACCCACATAAATCGGTAGTTGCTTAACGACTAGAAAATCCTATAAAGCGAAGCCATATTGCTTGCTGCAAACTCGTATAAAAAAAAATTTCAAATAACTTGTGATTTGATAAAATCTGACAATTTATCATGACTACATAGGACATATTCAAATCCACATGGCTTTATAATTTACACTTTTCCAAATATGGCAACAAGCAACGTTCTTCAGAGCCTCAGGCTGTATTTCAGCTAATTTATGTACATATATACTCCAGCTAATACAAATTCAAAGTATTTCCTTACAAGATTGTTAATACGGCTTAACGTCTGAAAGTCGGGGAGAATCCTAATATGCTCAGTGTCCGTGTGTACTTTGTACCTAGAAAATAGTTTTAAAACAACAAAATAATGAAATTTAAAGCGAGCTGTTGAGTGTATGCTTTATTAAATGTTTTTCTTTTTCGGAAAATATCTCAAAACTGTAAAACTCTCTTTTACAAGACATTTTCCAGAAACCTTGCTTGCTTGCTTTACTTTAAAAGTTTCTAAAACTTTTCATAAACCTCTTGCTTGCTTGCTTTACTTTGCTTCAAAAGTTTATAAAAATTTCCATAAACCTCTTGCTTGCTTGCTACTTTGCTTCAAGTTTATAAAACTTTTCATAAATCATGAGACTTAGGCTCGACCAGCTTGCTTTAAAGTTTATAAAACTTTCCATAAACCTCTTAACACTTGCTACTTTACTTGAAGTTTATAAAACTTTTCATAAACACGAGCACAGGCTCAGCCAATTGATGTTGCTTGTTTACTGGTGGTTGATTTTCAAAGCGTGAAAAATGTTTATAAATCGAATCGACCGGAGGTCTTTCTTGCTTACTATACTGGTAAACACGGGATCTGGAGCTTGACCATGTAGGTGGAAGGACGGGGTCCGCATCACCTAGGTGGAAGAGCCTTGGCTCAATTCCTTTGATAAATATGGTGGAATGACCTTGGTCTACATCATCATAATCTAATAATGCGCTAACCACTATGCTCTCCGATCGGACCACGGTCTCCTTTAAATGCCATGATGCATGAACTAAGTTTGTCGACGAGGCAAATCTAAAATGCATGAAATGATGTCCTAACACCACGGTGCGTGCGGAATACCTCGTGATTATCTTTGCTGGCCCAAGGGTTTTTCGTTAGAGCTGTTTTATAAAATATACTTTGCTTGTTTGCTCTTTGAAATATGGTTTTACAACTCAAAACCATTGCTTGCTTGCTTTTTTAAAAGTATGGTTGAATACATCAAAACCATTACTTGTTTGCTTTTCACATATGGTTTAAATCAAAACCATTGTTTGCTTGCTAAAATGCTTGCTTTTCAAATATGGTTTACATTAATAATTCATCTGGAGTGTAAGCAGGTTCTAATAATCGCTGGTATTTGAAAAATAGGTTTAGAACACTCACCTTTTTGTTTGCAAAACTTGAACCGCGACTCCACAACTTTCCACTTTAGCTTAGCCTATACACTCAAGCGAATCACAGTGAAAACATTAATACTTCTTGTGTCGCATATGCTGCCTGCTTCATAGGTAAGTCACTTTGAGTAACTAGCACTTATTAACACCCAAGAAATATCGCTTCGCTGAGGCGGCGAGGTACGGTGCGTTTTTCATTGAGTTTCATTCTTCTTTGAACCTCTCTTAATCATTTATTAAGGTTCTCATACTATCGGTGTACGAATTTGGGCTTAACTATGCGAAACACATTCTGTAAGTTAGTCCTCAATCACTTTAATATTTGCGGTCGACATGTTATTTATATAATGGCCCATCATCTTCTCATTTTATGGTTTTCATATCCTTTTTTGAAGTCTGACTTACCCTTCTTCTAGTACGACATTCGGATTCCAATAAATTCTCCGTTCACCATTTCATCTACGAAACAAACAACTCTCCAAATACTCTGATGACACTTGGGTGCACATATGCGCCCCTACGGTTACACAACCCGTACACCCTCTCGGGATGGGGCGTTACAATAACTATTGCAATGTTTTCTAGTGCAGATGGAGACACATTGTAGAAATAAGATTGTTGGCTTAACACTATCGCGACAATAAACAAACATATAATTTACTTTGCTTCAGGATAAATAAAATGACCACGAAATTATTTAGATTTATTGCAAAGAGATGTGAAATAATATCCTAAAAGAACAAAAATATAGCAAAGCCCATAATTTTAGAACATAAATAAATAATAATGATAGGGTAAAGTATAAATGAATTTGTATAATTTTAATTTATTAAATGACATCATTATAAGGTAGAATATTAAAAATCTCATAAATTAGAGAATAAAAATATCTTTGGTTATTAAAAATATTAAGAAAAGAAAAAAACTGTAAAACAAGGTTTTTTTTTTTAATGTTTGATTTAGTACCAAAACAAAAAGCTATACATGATTAAAATCAATTAAAGATATATATCTTTCTTTATGCTTAATTTTCATGGTAATGTTGGCCTCCATAGAGGGAGAGGGAGAGAGGCCAAACATAAGCATGAAAATCAAAAACAAGAGAGACAATCCACATGATACTCAAGCATAAAGAGAGAGAGATAGAGACCAATGAAGATAAAAGCTTAATGGTTAAGGGCTAGGGTGGGGCATAAGGAGAGGAGGGGATCGGGTTCAAGTCCTAGTAAAAACAAATTTGTGTACTTGTAAAAAAAAAAAAAAGACATAAAGGGGGGAGGCCGAATGTGAGCATGATAATCAAGCATAATACTTGAAGTCTGTTGTCGGACGGCTGGGTTGCAGTGGCTCTGAGATGCAGCGAACGGAAGGAGTTGGAAGGAAGTGAGTTATTTCGTTTCCTTGACCAACACAGGAAACACAGACACCAAGAAGAATAGAAGGATACAAGAAAGTAGCGCTTGGGTGTTCATCTATTGAAGAAGCTCGTTTAGGTGTTTCTTCTAGTCAAACTCCTATTGATATAGAACAACCCTAGAAAGGTTACCTACATTGGAGGTGGGTGAAAAAGGGTTTTTATAATTTAGGGTTTAGAGAAAAGGAACTAGGGTAAAATTGAAAATATATAGATAAGAGATGTGATAGGGAAAATTAGATAATAAAAATAAAGAATGTACTAGAATGGGATAGGTAGAAATCTTAAAATCTCACTAAGGTCTTCAAAGAGTCTCACTAGAAAGCGGTATAGGTCTCGCCATTAGAAAATTGCAAGATTGCAAATAGATGAAATATTATTATAACAAAATCTATCTTTGACTTACATCCAATTAGCCTTATTTATAGACTTCTCTAAGGAGATTCACCAAATGTGCTAACATTCTAATAACCTCAAACCTAATTTGGATTCTAACAAAGAATTATAATTTGACTCTAATTGATAATCCAAATTTAAATTGAAATTCCTTTTCTAACTAATCACCATAATTTGACTTTAATTGCAACTAATATCCTCTAGATTCTGATTTATGTCTTCTTCATGTAGAAATTAACTCCTATCTGTTTTTTATTGTTATTTTGGTCTAGGTAGCTAGACAAGCTTTTATGGCATCATAGCTTCCTGAAACAAATGGAGCTTGATGCCTTTTGATTGCTGACAAGTTAGAGGAAAGGAAAACTTGAGTCCTTTCGGAGAAAAACCCGTTAATTAATATCCCTAGGCAATCAGCATAAGAGTTGGAAAGCTCACTGCATTGATTAGTCCTGAGAGCTGGATTCATTTTGTCCCAAACTGTGATTTTCTTTACCCCTAGGCAGAGAGAGTAGGGAGGGCGCAATTGAGATCAGCATAAAAGTTAGCCGTAGACAGTTTTGATGCCAGGAGGCAAATGTATTCCACCCTGTTTTAACTAGTTTGGATTTTCAGGCATTTCAAAGCGATGAATCTGTGATGGAAACAAGTGGTAGCCACCTTTGAAAGTTGACCATAGATGCAAGGGCTCCAAGGCTCAAGCCTTAATTTGGCACTCTTTGGATGATAAAGGACCTAGTTGGGATCTCATATAATGGGTTGGTTGTCATTTTCCAATGGTTGTGATTTTCCAAGGGTTATGATTTTCCATGGGTTGTCATTTTCTATGATTGTCATTTTCCAATAGTGTTTATGAGGTCTGAAATTGAGTCGGAATTTGTTAGTTTCAAATTCATTTACTAGATGGTAGTTCCAAAAGTAATGGATCCCTAGAATCACCTATATATATGGTTGTATTCAGTCTTGCTGAATCAATGAATGAATGAATTAAAGAAATTTCCAGCAATTACTAGTGTCTTTGTGTGATGCAAAGAGCCCTTGGTGTGAAACTAGGGTTCTGAAATGATTACTAGGATTATTTATTCTGTTTTATTCTTCCGGCCTTTTTCCTTTCATCTTTTGTATCAATGCAATAAATAGGTTATTTACCCGACCCAGTAACCATTTAGTTGATCTTATTAGTTAGTTAATTATTATGCATTTTTACCATGATTACCCCTTTATTGAATCAGTATTTTCTTTTAACTTGTTTGATTCAGGAACCTTCGTCTCCTGTGTCTCTAAAAGTAGCACTTTTGGTTCTTATTTGTGTTCTGGTAGTTCCAGGAAATAGTAGATTGTGTTAGAGTGATCCATGAACATTTGAATTTTTAAATTTTGAATCTCCCATAACACCTTTCACCAATCCTTGCAACTCTTCAGAAGACCTGTGATGGCCTGGTCTCCATATAAAGAAGAGACAACGCACATTTGGGTCCATAGCCTACTCAAAAATCACGAAAATCACCATCAAATTATTTTGAGAAGAGGTTTAGAAGAACCAAAATATTCTGATTTTCCAGTGTTCGGTTTTACCGGTTCCTTATGATAATTTGAAGTATGTAAATTACGGCATTTTGTATATAATTGATTGATTATGTTGTTCAATCACTTTTTGATTAACATTTGGTATCAGAGCAACACTATATCTCTGCCTTTATACGTGTTTGTGCAAATTTTATATTCTTGAAAATTTGCAATGCAGTGTTGATTTTCCAGAATGCTAGATATTTTGGTTTGACATTTTTACTTGGTTTTAATACATTAAAACTATTTCATAATAATTATGATGTGTTTTGTGTTTTTTTTAAATGATATCAATACATGGAAATTCATGCTTTTTGTTTCGGATGAAGGTCATCAATGGCGATTCTCATGGTGATGCGAAGAAGATGACAAAAAAAAAAAAAAAAGCGGTTTTACGGGTATGGCAAGGTTTACCTGAAGGCGAAGGTTGAAGGCCAAACACAATTTGTTTGGGTAGCAGTTTACGGGTGTGAAGTTTGGTCTTCTGAGTTAGAACTGTATAATTTAATTTGAAATTCAAAAATTGAATTTGAACTGGTATATGGAATGAATTTGAATTTCAAGGAATTCTTATGTGAATTGTGAGGAGAATTCTTATGTGGGTGGGCTTGAAGCAGCCTTGCATAATATAGTTGGAGTGAAATTGGGTTTGAGACAGCCTTATTAATATTTCAAGGCTCTTATGTGGATTGTTGGGCTTGAGCTTAATAATGTTAAGCAAAACAATAAATGGGCCAGCAAAATAAAATAAAAGAGGAATGGACTCCTGAGTTTGAACCCGTGACCATCATGTGAGCATAAGTCTTCTACCGCAAGCTAGGTGTTAATTTGTTACTCACTTTTACATTGGTTTCTTTTATAGAGATTTGTAAATTTGAATATATAGAATAATAGGTCATTCCTATATATTAAATTTATTGTCATTGTGATTATTTGTATGTGTATAGTTTTACATACAAAATTAATTAAATGATAATCTTATTGTATAAATTGCTTAAAGTTTTGCAATAATGTTAGAATATGAGAATTAAATTTCTATATTAAATTTATTGTCATTGTGATTATTTGTATGTGTATAGTTTACATACAAAATTAATTAAATAAATAATCTTATTGTTTAATTTCTTAAAAGTTTTTGCAATAATGTTCGTGATCAATATAATTTTAATTAATTGGAATAGCCACAAAGATCCTTAATTAGTTAAAATTATATATTAAGTTTTAAGATCACATTTGATTACATTAATTGTAATTAATCATATATGGATTGTGATAAATCTCTATGCCACATGAATTTTTATTACATTTGTATGATTAATTAGATGAATTATCAAATCATATTTTCTAATCTACCCACAGGATTAGGAAAGGAACATGGTTTGGTAGCCTTATTACAAAATTACATTTAAAACTCTAATTGAGTAAGACTCTAGCTCCACAAAAGTGTGCTTTATGTCACTAGGTTTATGTTTTTAAAGCATGATTTACATTGGTAAAACATAAAGCATCGTATCTTGCCTCAATATTTGATTATTAAGCATGTGTATTTAATATTTGGCAAAGCTATTCAACCCGCGAATATTTCTGATTTTAAGTGTGATATACCCGAATTAAGGGTGATAACTATAAGGTATGGAAGGAAAGAGTTCTTCTGCATTTGGGATGGATGGATATTGACTATATAAGGAAAGAGGAACCCGATCCCACATTTCTCCGAAAACCAAAGTATCTAGAAGCCGATGTCTTTATGATAAGTGGGAGAGGTCTAATCGCTCTCCGTGATGTTCATAAAGACTAAGATATCTCGCCAGATTCGTGGTTCCGCTTAAGAAATTACTAAAGTCAAACCACTTCAAAGCCATCGACGAAAGAAATTTTTGAAACTTCCGACAAGTTCTCGCGAAGTACCTTAATTACGCAATTTTCATCCACCAAGCTCAATGACAAGAGGAGTGCGTGATCATATCATGCGATGAGGGATATAGCGGCCCAACTTCAGACATTAGAAGTTACCATGTCAGACACTTTCCTTGTTCATTATATATTGAACACTCTGCCCTAACAATAATCCTTCAAAATCTCTTACAACACACATAATGATAAATGGTCAATTAATGAATTGTTGACCATCTGTGTGCAAGAAGAGGGAAGGTTAATGATGGAAGAGGTGAACAAGTTAACTCGACCACCTGAAAGAAAAGAAAGGATCAAGCTTAAAGAAAGGGAAAGATTCCTATTCAATCAGGCATGTTATGAGTCAAAAGTGTTTTTCAGAAGTAGTTAAGGACACATGAAGAAGGATCGTCGAAATTTAAGATACTTACTTTGATAAGAAAGGCATCAATTTTCCTTGTATGTTATGAATCTAATATGGTTAATGTTAATCATAACACACAGGATTGATTCGTTCTACAATCCATGTTTCAAATACCTTACAGGTATGCAAACCTATGAAGCCAAGGAAGTGAACAATGCATCTATTCAAAGAAGATGAGTTCACGGTGGAAGCTATTGGCACTTGCAAATTTCTTGTATTAAGCAACGGTTTCATTTTAGAATTGAAAAGACATTTTATGTTCCAAGTTTCTAGGAATTTAATTTCAATTTCAAGACTTGTACCTTGGGTTTTCCTTTAGCTTTTCAGATTCTGTTTCGGGCTTATCCAATAAATTCCAAAGTTATTGGTTATGGTACATCATTCGATGGTCTTTTCCATATTCGGGGCTACAAAATGATATTACTTATAATTCTATGCATGTTAACAAGTGGATCAAAAAGATGTGTTATGAATGAGGAACTTTCATAGTTATGGCACCGGAGATCGGGACACATCTCCATTGAAATAAATAAAGAAATCAAGTTAATGACGGGGTACTTAGTACTTTGATTTTGTCGATTTCAGACTCAGGTGGAATTGCATTAAGGGCGAGCAAACCAACAAGTCTAAAAAGGGTGCAAAAAGAGGAGCACAAACCTATTAGAGATTATACATACCGGCATTTGTTGTCCCGAAGATGGATGCAACAAATCGAATACTGATCACTCCTTCATGTATTTATTCACTTATATATGTATCTCTACTTACTTGCTCAAAGGATGAAGCTGGTTTCTTTAAAGTTTTAAGGCCGGGCAGAATCAATGCGGAAAACATATTAAGATCGTGAGATCAGATAGAGCGAGAAAGACTACTAGAAATACGCAGAATCTCGATTGTGCTCCCGCGATTCAAGGGTTTCTTCAAGAAACGGGATTGTTGCCCAAAGACACTATGCCCGGTTCTCCAGATCAATGGTGTGGCGTAAAGAAGAAACCTAACTTTAAATTCGACATGGTGCGAGTATGAGGAGTAATACAAAACTACCTCACCTCAGGACCTAAACTCTGAAGACGGGGCCGTGTATATATTAAATCGAGTTCCAACCAAGGCTGTCTCTAAGACGCCTTTTAAGTCATTCAAAGGTTGGAAAACCGAGTTTGCGACATATACGCGCTGGGGTGCCTGTCTGGCAAGAATTTATAACCCACAAGAAGTTAGAAGCTTGCACTCCAAGGACCATCAGTGGGTATTTCATTGGATTTGGTTGAAAGATCCACAGGTATGTATTTTATCATTCCATCTCACAAAGACTGGGGATTTGTGGAATCAAGAAATGCGAAATTTCTTGAGAATGACTTAATCACGTGGTTTTATCGCCTGTGACATTGTTTCGAGAAGGATCATTATGAAAGTCAACCCTCCTGCTCAAGTGATGATTGATCGGCCATTCACACCCCCTACGCATAACCGAAAGTGTGAGACAACCATTTCCGAAATTCCATATTGCTAATATTGATCCCATTATTGATCCCAGGGATCAAGCTTCAAATGAAGAAATTCCAAATTGTTGAACAACCAATTGAGCAACAAGTTGATCAACAAATTCCTCAAGAGAATGATGAAGCAACATTAAGAAGATCTACAAGAGTTAGAAATCAACAATTCCTAATGATTATATAATGTATTTACAAGAATTGGACTATAACATTGAGCCAAATGATCCGTAAACGCTTTCACAAGCCATGAGTTCTAAGGAATCTTAACCATGGTACAATGCCATGAAAGAAGAAATGAATTCTATGGCATCTAACCGAGTTTGGGATCTCGTTGAGTTGCCTAATGGTGTAAAAGCCATTGGATGTAAATGGGTCTTTAAAACAAAGAAAGACTCATTAGGCAACATTGAGAGACATAAGGCCAGACTCGTTGCCAAAGGATTCACTCAAAGGGAAGGAATCGACTACACGGAGACCTTTTCTCCTGTATCTAAGAAAGATTCTTTTCGAATAATCATGGCATTAGTTGCCCATTTTGACTTTGATTTACATCAAATGGATGTGAAAACTAAGATTCCCTTAATGGTACCTAGAGGAAGAGTTTACATGAAACAACCTCGCGATTCTCCTCTAAATGGCGCGAGCATTTAACTACAGGTTCAAGAAATCCATATACGGATTTAAACAAGCATCCCGCCAATGGTATTTGAAATTCCATGAAGCTTCATTACTCATCGGCTTTGAATAAAATATCATGGATCAATGTATATATCAAAAAGGTTCGTGGGAGTAAGATTTGTTTTCAGGTTATATGTGGGATGATATTCTACTAAGAACCAATGATAAGGGCTCGTTATATGAGGTGAAACAATTTCTCAAAGAACTTTGATATGAAGGATAATGTAAGAGTGCATCTTATGTCACGGGGCATTAAGATCCATAGGGAAAGATCTCGTAGGCATTTTGGGTTTGTCTCAAGAGACCTATCAATAAAGTTTCTTGTAGAGATTTAACATGAAAAATTGTTCACCTGAAGGTAAGACCCGATGGAAAGGTGGATAGATTTGATGAATTGCTTTAAAATGATTTCGAACGGGAACACATGAAGAACATTCCATATACTTCAAATTGCTGGAAGCCTAATGTATGCCTCGGTCCGTATTTGCACTACATTGCATTTGGTCATTGAGTATTAGGAAGATATCGTAGAATCCGTATCGAATTAATCGAGAGCCTGCAAAGAAGGCATGAGATACCTTCAAGGAACAAAGGATTACATGCTTATGTATAGACGAACATATAGTCTGGGAGGTGATCGCTACCCGATGCACTTTGTCGGGCAGGTTGATTCTCGAAAAATCAACGCCCAAGTTATACTTTCAAGCTTAGCCGATGGAGTCGTATTCGAGAAGTGCGAAATGCATTCCTCGACCGCCACTTCCACTATGGAAGCCGAGTTCGTATCCTGTTTTGAGGCTAGCTCGTGTGGTGTATGGTTAAAGAGTTTCATATCCGGGCTTAGAATTGTGGATTCTATATTCAGCTATCAAGTCAGACGCGATAACTCACCAAGTGTGATTTATGGCTAAGAACACAAGAGCCGGAAGCCTGGCAAGCATATCACATTAAGTACTTAGCCATAAGAGAACGTGAGTTAGAGAACGAATGGTCATTGAACACATTAGCACTGAGTTGATGATTGCCGATCCTTTAACTAAAGGCATGCCACCTAAGTATTTTAAGGATCATGTAGTACAATCAATTTCGTCTCCACGATGTAATTTTAATTGTACGTACATTCATTATTTTAAATAAAACTCTTATTCAGTCTGATATTTCTTATATGGTTTTGTATATTTCAGATTATTATTATTAATTTGAGAAATATCATTAAGTTTGGACCTTGAATAAACATATGGTTTATTCATTAAGTTTAAGGGTTTGTGTTGAGGAACTTGATATATTGTAATACATGGAAGATACTACTCACTATAAGAGGACCTATCGCCATGATTTATATATTTAGTTTGCTCTAAGGGTGTTGAACTATATGGATCAAGTGGGAGAATGTTAGAGTGATCAACATTTAATTTAAATTTTGAATTTATAACACCTTTCCCAATCTTGCAACTCTTCAGAATACCTGTGATGGCCTGGTCTCCATATAAAGAAGACATCGCATTTTCGGCCTGCTCACTTCAAAAATACGTAGAAAATCACCATCAAATTATTTTGAGAAGGGTTTAGAAGAATCCAAAATATTTACGCTTCCATGTTCCAATTTTTCTGTTTCTAACAACTACTTGCATGTAAATTCTGGCATTTTGCTTCCGCATATAATTGATTGATTAGGTTGTTCAATCACCTTTTGATTAACAGATTGTTATAGACTTCTCCTCGAAACTCTGAATTGTGGACTGATGAGATCATTCTGTGATGGATGGGTGCTTCATATGAGACTCAACCTTATTCTAGATTCAGATTTATGTTTTCTCCAGTGGAGGTAACTCCTATCTGTTTTTGTTGTTATTTTCGCTCTAGGTATGGAATCATAGCTTCCTAGGAAACAAATGGAGCTTGATGCATTGTTGATTGCTGACAAGTTAGAGGAAAGGAAAACTTGGGATCCCTTCTCCAGAAAAAAACCCGTCAATTAATGTCCCCTAGTTTCATTTGCCTTTGCATGTCTTCTTGGCAATCAGCATAAGGATTCGAAAGCACACTGCATCCAATTTGTTTTTCCTGAATCTCATGTGTTTCCAGAGGGAGAGTGGGGTTATGAAGGCTTGTATTTCCCATTGGCAGAAAGCTTGTTTTTGTGCTAAGAAAGAGGTCAGATGTCACTGTTTTGCCTCAGAGCATGGCTGAAAAAGTTTTCCTGCTTGAGATTAATCTTTTAGAATGGACAAAGGTATCGAGAGATCTTAGACTACCAGCAAGAATCAGTCTGGTTATAATTAATGTTATTCATGGATTATATTGTTTTACATGTTGCGAAGTGCAGCAACTGCAGTCTTGCACACGAAGCTCTCCATGTGTTTGAGGTGGTATTGTAGATCTTCTCAATTTCTCTAATCGGGATTCCTGACATGGATCATGGCGCTTTGTTTGTGGCTGCTAGGACTACACTGTTATCCATGGCATAAAGTCATATGCTATGTCCGCTTCAAGGTTATTGTCTTACTTCATCCACACTTCTCAAATACTCTGGTCCAGAAAATGTACCATGCCTCTCAATGCAATAAAATGATAATTTGGAATTGAGTGTAATTGCAGAAACAGTGTTTAAGGAGTTGGCCATGGAAGCTATTAGAGCTCCCTCTTTTCTTCATTTCATTTGTCAGTGCTCCTAACTAGATTTCCGAGGGGGTCATATGACAATCCCTTGTTGCATCTTCCCTTTGATTTAATCCATTACCCAATTCTTATTTTTCCTCAATTTGTGCAAACTTTTCAAATTTCAAAGTCTTGCATGGCCAGATCTTCCGCTAGTTCAAGTGAAACCATGGACTTGCCTAGATCATTTCCCCATGGAGAAAAGTTTGACTGGTTTTCACAGTGGTACCTGGTGGCCCCAGTCTGTGATCTTGACAAGAGAAAGCCGCATGCCAAGAAGGTGATGGGTCTTGATATAGTTGTGTGGTGGGATAGAAATGAAAGTCAATGGAAGGTGTTTTGATGATGCCTTTCCTCATAGGTTGGCTCCATTGTCTGAAGGGAGAATAGACTAAGGGGCTGCTGCAGTATGTACCGGATGGTGTTTTAATGGTTCTTGGTGACTGCAATTCATTCCTCAGGCACCTCTGTGACTGTCCTCTGGTAAAATAAATGGCCCATCTAATAGTTATAACTATAACATACATCCAAAACCCTGATTTGGATTCAAATACAATCTCTCAAAAAATCTGAATCTATGTGCTTGAGTGAATTCTTTATATCTGTAAAACATTAATGGGCTGTAGTTCTTGATAAAGTCTGCAGGTTCACACATTCTAGAAAGCATCTGCATCCGTTTATCCAAGTGCTATGCAGAATGAAATTGTCTGGTTTTGACCAGACACAGATCCTCAAATCAGAGACAATTCTTATGAAGAAAAAGCCTCCTTAAATCCCAGAATTGGATGACCCCTCATTTACCAGGGATGAAAATATCCGATGTATCCGCCGATATATCTCCGATATATCCGATATCGGTGATGTTTGACACGATATCATCGATGACCGATATATCTCCGATATATCGATTTTGGACAGATATATCGGTTTTAGACCGAGCATATCGCAAATATCGTGCCTCAGGGTACAAGCGCCAAAAGATACGACTCTTTCTAAGAAAATATCTAAATATATCAGATATATCGGATATATCGAGTATATATTTAAATGGGCTGGGATTTGAAATTTAACTTGATCCAACGGTTACATTGATCACAACAAATTTTAATTTTCGACATCGATATTCTCAGAAAATATTTATCGATATATCTCCGATATATCCAATATATCCATAAAATCCAAGTACCGATATATCCGTCGAAACCGATATTTTCATCCTTGTCATTTACCAAGTCCAGGGGATCTAGAGATATTCCATTCGAGTATGCAGACATGCAGCTATCCACAAGTTCATTACTCCGCTTTCCAACCTGACCCTTCAGAGAGGAATCTCACATAGTAATGGTCATTTGACATCAATCAAACGATCTCGCACCTCGGGCTACATGTATATTATCCGCTTGGTCCAAAGGATCCTATAATCTATGAAAACTCATACTAGGAGATAACGCTGTAAACTTTTCCTAACCGACGCGCGATGCGACGTTAGAAGCGTTAACTAATTCCCATGGAAGTCATGATAATGCAAATTAAGCATATTTGAAATAAATATCTTACCTCTTATGACTAAACTAAATAGGTGTCATTCAGGCATGATTTTCTGATGGAAAATGTCATGGACCCTGCCCATGTTCCATATGCACATTAAAGGAAATTGCACGTTCCTCAGGTAAAAGACAGATAAGCAGATCTAACTAGGCCTAGTCTTTTGATTGATTTGTGTCATACATGATTTTCTTTCACACCCAAAGCAGACAGATATTAGACATAGATGATTTGGACTAAATAGATGTCAAGACGAACCATGCCATGACCAAAATAATTCCACCTTGTTTGTACTGTACTAGTTTGGAATTGCCGGAACTTCAGAGTAATAAATCTGTGCCATTAGGCCTGACCAAAAGAGGTAACCACTTGATGACCCCTCATTTACCAAGTCAATGCGGTAAAAAAATAAAAATAAATAATCTCTATATTTTTCTATTGCAGAACAAATTAGTAATTTCTTTTGTGAAGTCATAGTATAAATAGAAAATAATAATAATAAGACACTTATTTTAGTTTCTCAGTAATCACACCAATCTCCACACCCAGAGTTGAAAAAGGCTGCTTCACGCAGCTTTTCTTCCCAAATCTTCAATAAAACGACATTGAAGCTAAGAATCAATTATGGCTGCTGTTTCTTTTCCAAATACTTGAGTTCTTCGAAGTTCGTATCATTTGCCAAAAACCTAAAATATCAAATCTAGGGTTAAGAAGCGATTCAAAAGGTAAACGCCCATTCCTAAAAAATTCTAGATTTCTTTTTATTATAGATGATGAATATTTTTTAGGGTTTGATTAGATCTAGATGATTTTTCTTAAAAAAAAAAAAAAGAAAGAAAGAAAGAATAATAACCGTAACTTGAAATTGGAAAAAAAAAAAAGGAAAGTGGGGGACCACTATACCTTAATAAGAATCAAATATATATAAAAAAAAAGTAAAAGAGAGTGGGGCACCATTATACTTAGAGAGAGAATGGAAAAGGAAAAAAAAACACACCAAATCATATGGTGTTTTGTGTGAATATAAATCGATTTGAAAATTGTTCAGCTATAAAAAGCTCGTTCTCATATAAGAACAAGTTTTACACAAAAAACACATATCTCAAGAAATAAAATCGGTGTGAAACTCGTTCTTAGAGAACGAGCTTTTTATAATTGAACTCATTTGAAAGAGAATGATAATCAAACATAAATCGGAAGAGAATGATATAAACCTAAGATCTTTTGTCATAGTGCTGTTTTGAGGCATGCATTTTAAAGTTATGAAGAAAGCCTTACCAAAGAGATAACCATTTGGTTGATCTTATTATTCAGTACCCCGCATGCCAAATAGGGTTTTTCATGGATTTTCAAATCAACACGAATAAATTGTAGAGAAAGGTCTTAAACTCAAGACCTCCTAAAAGAGTGTAACTTAAGGCTCATTTAGAACCCGGAGAGCATTAGGCAAAGAAAATAGAGAGGAAAATAAAAATTATGTTTAAATTTAATAAATTAATTCTATATGTTTATTCAAAACTCATTCAATTGCTTATTTATCATATAATGATTTCAAGAATTTAAAATACGTAAAAACTCCTAGCGGAATTTTGATTATATTTAATTTTATTTTTTTTACAAATGAACCAAAATGCAGAAAAATCATTTTCCTTAAGATTGCTTTTTCTTTCCCAAGATTTCCGCCCATAAATAAAGTTCCTAATTCTCAATGTATAAAAGGCCTGTTCATTTCAGCCACATGTACAGGGAATAGAGGATCTTAGCGGGAAGTATTACTGTCTGGAGCACACCAAGCACCTGGTTGTTCTTGCCAAACAGGTATTAAGTCTCTGTTTTAACACCAAATGAACTAGTTGAATGGAGAAGATCATCTCATATGTAGATGTTCAAAAGCATACCCTTGCAACTGTTAGAAAAATGATGATACTCTTTCTTAGATGTTCTTTTCTTTGTTGATACTCTTTCATTGATCATCTACTATGAATTAGGAAGATTTGTTCTCTAACAAGTTACACTAACGAATGAGAAGAAGAAAAGGACTAAGTGAGTTCTTCACTTCTTGAATTAGATATACATGGTTTGTTTAGGTATAATTTTTTAAAATTATTTTTACATTCTTAAAACGAAAAGCAATGTTTAATTATCAGTTTTTTATTTTTGAAAAATAACAAAATCACTAGAATTCAAAATAATATGTGGTTTTGAAATACCATTATAAAATGATATTGATATGTTTAGAATAGTTTTAAAGAACATATACCAAACACGTCCATATTCTACCCGTTGATGAAAGGAATGAACTTTTAGAATCTTTGACGGAGTAAACAGGTTGGTCGCTCGAGCAAGAAAGCGCGTAGTACAGCATGTCATTGTCTATGGAGAAAAAGGGCTCCGTTAGTTACATTATTGGAGGCTTCATTTCCGGTCTCCGTGGTGGTGTGTGTTTTGTATTATCAGTAAGCAGTCTGTTTGTTTGTTTTGTTTTGTATTTTTTTTTTTTTTTACTCTTGAATAGAATTTTTATTCTGAATGTCATTTTAATAGGATTAAATATTTGGATTGTTTCTTTTTCTTAAAAAAATCAATCTTATGGTACATCTAAACTTTTGAAAATAAAATTTAAATAAAATTAAAAAATACATATTTTCTATTATTAAATAGTGTGAAAATCGGATATATAGTTTTCTTATATTTTGAGTACATAGTTTTTTTTTAATAGAAATAAAACAACATTAAAAGAAAAAAGCATTAAGATAAAAATCCAAATATTTTGGCTTTATCTAAATGAAATCCAAATTTTAAAATTCCTTCAATCATGAAATAAAAAAATTAAAACCAAACAAACTAAATGCCAAAAGCAAATTGCACTTGCTCAATAGTCATGATGTATTATTATAATGTTTATTTTTAAAATAATTTTAAATTCCTTCTTTATGTAATAATTTTATTTTTTATAATTTATATCTTTCTTAAAATGTTTATATAAATATTGATAAATTAAAATCAGTAAAATAAGTTATTGTTTTAAAAATGCCCTTCGATTTTAAATAATTACTTTTTGTGTCACTTTTGGATAGGTATAACTTATTTTTAGATAAAATAATTACAAATTTTGAGAGCCAATAAAATCTAGTTAAAGTCTGACATGTTGAAGCCATTGTATATTCATCACATTAACATATTACAATCATTTAACTACTTATATTTATATATAAATATAAAGTAGCGTAGTTATTGACCAATGTTTGAATTCCATGTTTTTCATTCTCCATTTGAGTCAGACCCAAATGGCAGGAAAACCATTTTCCCCTTCTCTTACTTTACTTATTTTTTATTTGGACCAAAAAAGCCTAATGCAGTATTTTATGGTTATTTCCAGGAAACTTCCTATAATGTATTTTGGAGTTAGGGAAAAATAATTCCTGTTTGACTAATTTGCCACACTCACAGTGGGTCCCACTGTCTCTCCACTCTCTTTTTCTCCTCTCTCTCCTCCCTTTTCTCTCCCTTCCGTTACTGTTCTCAATCTCCTCTCTCCAGTGCTCATCCCTACCGTTTTACTTTTTAAAAATATATCAAATAAAAAATCAAATTTTATTTTTTAAATACAAATCAATTATTTATTATTCATAATTTTCAAATTTTAAATTCAATAAATAAAAAATCAAATTGTTTTTAAATATAATAATTATTCCTTACTACTATTTTTTAAAATTCTAATTTTATTTAAATTTCATGGATAGTTTTTTCCATCATTTCATGTATAGTTAATTCATTAAAACTAAATTAGATTTATTAAATATTTAGTATTTTTATTAAAAATAAAAGAATAGTTGCTTTTGATATTTTGTTTTAAAATTAGCCCAGAAATTTTCAAATTCTTTTATTTATATGAACTAAAGATAAAAATATATTTTTTAAAATTTTGTAGTTTTCTTGCTCAACTTTTCTTAATTTTACTTTTTGCTCAACTTTTCTTAATTTTGTTTTTTAATGATTCTTAATTTTTTATAAAATATGGATCAACACAATTCTTAAAATAAGCACTAATCTTTATAGTTTAAAATAACAATGTTACATTTACCTAAAATAGCATCTGTTTTTTATATTTATCAAATATACTAAAATGATATTGGTATAATTATTTTAACCTACAATGGTAATATCAGATATGCTAAATGTAGACCAGTAGCTATTATTTTAACAGATTTTATATCAAAAAAACGTTTTTCTAATAATAATATTTATAATTAAAACAACATTTGAAAATAATAATGTGTTCTCAACTAAAAGTAACAATATCATTAGCTAAAAAATCACTATAGATGCATCTGCTAATGCCAAGTGGACTTATTATAATATAATTATTTTGTTCTTTATTAAAAATATCAATAGAAATACTAATTATAATTTATAAAATTTAGTCTTTTATTTTATTTTTCTTTTAAATATTAATTTTTATAAAATGGATTGTAAAGTTCATATTAAATTGTAATGCAAGAACTCTTAAAATTTTTTATTTTATCATCAATTATTATATTGAAAAATAAAATCCTGTAAAATTAGCTTTATGTAAAAACAATAGTGTTCTCTATTTTAAGAATTATGTTAATCAATAATTTTTAATGAAATTAAGAAAACTATTATTATATCTTACTCATGTGGTAAAGTGCCTCAACATTTCAAAAGGTAAGGACATAGGGAAAGGGGTTTCCGGTTGAGTCTTACTTGGGACATTTGATACATTGTAGAAGTATTTAGCTTTCAAATAAAATAAAATTATGAAAACGTTAATATATTAAAAAGATACCTTTAATTTTAATTCATATAAATAAAGAATCGAAATCTTAAAACCTGAAATAAAATATTCTAAAACTGCAACCATTCTTTTTATTTTAATTAAAATAGTAAATATTTTATTAAATATAAATTATTTTATGAATTAACTATACCTTGAAATTAAAATAAAATTTTAATAAAAATTAAAATAACAAATAATTTATTTATATTTAAAAATAAAATTTTATTTTTTGTTTCATAAATTTTAAATTTTAAATAATTAATAAAAACTTAAGATTAATTTTGATAAGGTCTAAAAAATAGGCGTGCAGGCCTTGCCCACAGAAATCTAAAGAAAGAGTAGAAAGCTCATTGGCGCGGGGCCTGGCTTGCAGAGCTAGCAGGGAGCCAGTTCGTTAAGCCCTACGGGCCGAGTGTGACGACACAGAAAGCCAGTATCTTTATCAAATCAAAACTAAATATCATCATTAAGGGAAATAGGATAATTCTCAATAACTACTTATCATAAATCAACCAAAATCTATGCGTGAGAGAGTAGGATATTCTCAATAACTACTCTAATTATCATATTAATCTAATGTTGATAAGAATGGAAAATCCACCCATCGATGAAGAATCCTTCTGTGTCAAATTGGGAAAAGCATCTATCATCTGCGTTCACCCCATCGATGAAAGATGCGTAAAAAAAAACATTAGCTCTCTGCGCGGTTGATCTTTTCTCTCGAGGAGAAGGCGACGAACATCGGGCTTGATAATGGGCGAACCCACATAATCTTTACTTTCCTTTCTACTTGTTTTTGCGAAGGAGTCCGCGTTACGGAGGCCGTGGTGGCCCAACCAATGGTCTGACTCAGGCTGACACTATCAACCACGCTCCATTGATTAGGTTGAAAAGGGCATCGCTCGATTAATGTAGTCTGTGGGAGCGACAATTCTTCAACTAAGTTGATCCTCTCGTGCTTTGATGGTATCGAACCACAATGAAGCCCTTGTCGGCGAGAATGCAAGCGACTGAGGTGGGGTGGATGGCGGAGCCTCCGGGAGCGTATTAAGCGGTGCATGCTAACACGGACGAGGTGGAGCGCTCGGGTCTCATGACCAGCGCTTGATAGAGGAATTAGAGCAGCTCACTAGGTAGATGCAGCCGGCTCCGCGGAAGCACGACAGAAGCCGGAAGGCCATAACACCACCCCCTCGGGAAGAAGCGACCACCTCTGGCCCTCCCAGAAGAAGCGAATCCGGCCCGAGGGCCCGGGGGCGCGGATGCTTAGCCTAGAGAGGGCGTGCCGCTGCCTCGGAGGGACCTTGGAAGCAGTGGTGGGCCCCTCTCAACAAGAATGGAGGCTTGATACGTGGGAAGCAGAGAGGTTGAGGTATCCAACCAGGCTCGGCCACGTGAAGGAGATCGTAAAGGCGAGCAGCGGACTCTATGGGCCGCCACGGTGCGACAAGGCGAGTCCGTTCACGGTAGGGGTGCCCCAGCTTCCCGGCTTCGGCCAAAGTTGATGCGCTAAATGCGAAGTTCGATGGTGCGAAGGATCGTCGATCATCATAACACTATAGAATCAAATGGAGCTACATGGGTAATTGGACCTTATCTGGTCTGAGCAACCAGCTATCGCTAAAGGCAGGCGTTGGCTTAGTTTATGAGCTCCACCATCGTCAGTCTCCTCATTCAGAGAGCTCTCCATCGCGTTTGTCTCCCACTTCATTAGAGCTAGAACATACAGGAAGCTGAGTTATCACCTGCTGACCATAAAGAAATAGCAGGGAAAGCGCGAGGTCTTATGTCGAAGGTTAAATCTTGAGCCTTTGGTAGACATGCAGAGCGAGAAGTTCGCTATCACGCGTTCATCATTTGGGTTCGGGTGGTCAGATTTGATGTTTTCCATCTCCGAATCCGCAGGCAAACGCTAGTGCTCGCTAAAGCTAAAAGTACATAAACGGTGAAGAAAGCCCTCATATCCGAAAGCTCTTCGACCAGCCAAAAGAAAAGTAGGGCGATAGACAAATGACGAGAAGCCCTAAGAGACAAAAGCAGAGAGATCCCCCAGAAAGGCAGAGAAGCAGGTCCTAGAAAGAGACTAGAAGTGTCGAGAGACCGCTGGGACCCTTCTCGGCCACAAGGCTGCGACAAACGGTATTCACCTCGGCGGGTTCACCCCACGACGGTCGTAGTATCGAGGTCTTGTCTTGAGTCTGCGACATGAACGGGTTCGAGATGACCTTCCATGAGTCGGACCCCGCAAAAGAGATAACCACGAGGTATTGTGAAGGTTCCATAGGGACCGCAGACGCCGAAACGGATGATTGCATACAACTTCGGGGAAGGAAATAGAATATTTGATTCGACGGGTATCTCAGGTCAGCCGTAGTCTCACGAAGGTCGGACTGAGAGTGCGGCCACCACCACCTCGTGACGACAACTCGGCTGCGCGTGCCAAGGGAAATCCGCGTGATCTCGAGAAGTTTGTAGGAGGTGGGGAATCCCGGCTCACGCTAGGAAGGCTCGCCTGGCGTGGCATCGGAGTCGGGAGGTGTGGAAGTCTGAGCGGTGTCTAAACTGCCTTAGCTTCGACCTGACCATAACATTCTCGGGACTCGGACGGAGGGATGCCAGCACTACGGCGATCCTTTGGTAATAAGGGTAGTTGTGGCTAACAAAACAATCCACCGGGTCCTTGTCGACTATGGGAGTTCAGCCGATATCATCTTTGCGTCGGCTTTTGACAAGATGGGCATCGAAAGGGAGAAGCTGGAACCAGTCGACACCCACGGGATTCTGCGGAGAAAGTGCTACACCTTTGGGGTCGATATGGCTAGTGCTCACTTTGGGAGACCCAGGTGCGGAACAACAACGTGATGAAGTTTCTCATAGTAGATGCCCCATCCGCTTAAAACATGTTATTGGGCAGACCCTCTCTCAACGCCATAAAGGCCATCCCCTCTGCTTACCACATGATGATCAAGTTTCCTACCACAAGTAGAGTAGGAATGGTTCGAGGAGACCAGCGCGTGGCTAAGGAATGCTACTCGACATCCATAAAGCAAAAAGCGGTCGACAGCGATATCACGTCGATGAGCTCGACATGCGCGGCCGAGGTAAATGCAGGCACGAGGCCTTCGGAAGAGGTGGAGCACATGCGAGTTGGATGATAACCCGAACACCTCTTTATATAGGCTCGAAAACTGCGGAGAAGACAGCGAAGCCTCCTTACCCACTTCTTGAAACAAAATCAGGATGTCTTTGCGTGGAAGTAGGAGGATATGGGAGGGATTGATCCCGCAATAATCACTCATAGACTAAACGTCAATCCATCCTTCAAACCAGTCAAGAAAAAAAAGAAAGAGTTTCACTCGGAAAGGCCAGCGTCAGTAGGGGTTCGTGACTCCTCGAGCGGCGATCGGGAGAGGTGGAGTACTGGGAATGGTTGTAGCGTCCTGCTCGTCAAAAAAAAAAAGCGAGCGACAAATGGTGACTGCATCGATTTCATGCGTCCAGCCCAGAGCATGCCCGAATGGTTCCCTACGCCGCGTATCGACCTCATAGCGTGGGTACCCCATGACCAGGTCATGAACTCCCTCGGGTTTCATGGATGCTTTCTCAGAACACAACCGGATCGACATGGATCCCAGTGTTGAAAAGAACCTCAGTCGTCGGGGCAAGGGACGCTGTGCTATCAGTAATACACTTTGAGGCTAAAAGCCTTGAGCAATAACCTAAAGGTTGGTGGTGGAGGATGTTTCAAAAGCAAATAAGGGGCATCCATGGGAGTGCTATCATGGATGACATGTTGGTGAAATCAACCATGGCGAGCTCCACATAGCTCCGTCCAAGCATTCCGCATCCCGAAGAGAGTACAACATGAAGTTGAATCCAACTAAATGCGCTTTTGGAGTCTCAGTCGGAAAATTCTTGGGTTTTATAGTCAACAACCAAGGAATTGAGGCAAATCCAGACAAGATAAAAGTTGTGCTCAATATGCCGCCACCGTCAAACATAAAAGAAGTCCAACGTCTAACTGGAAGAATAGTCGCTAAGTGGTTTATTTCAGGTTCAAGGTCAACACAAATGTCACTCTTCTTCCGCATTCTAAATAAAGCTTTCAATGGTATACACACATTGGCGTAAGAAGCATTCTCAAAGATCAAAACTTACCTAAGCTCTCCCCCATTCCTGTAAGCCCCTCCTCAAGGGGAACTCCTTAATTGTGACCGGGCACAGATTTCTCGACCAGTATCGGTCCCATCGCAGACAAAGACCGAAAGTACAAAGATCCAGCCTACTATCGCCCGAGCCCGAGGAGCAGAGGAGGTGTATCCAAGTGATGGAGAAAGAATCCCCGGCATTAGTAAAGCAATTAAAGCTCCGCCCTTACTTTCAAGCTCATACCATCAAGCCCAATAATACCCACGAAGAAGTGCTACACAAACCAGAGACCTTTGAAGATTGACAGCGGCTTCAACATCGATATAAACCAAAAACCGCAATAAAAGCGGGCGTGTCTGCGCATTGTGAATGGAGTTCACCTCGACGTAAAGCCACGAGGATACATGAGCGACACCCGACCTCCCATTTGAAGTCGTCCAGACGGCCGCCAATGCCCGTGAGCCGGTGGTCGCCACTCGACTTCTCAAGGAATAGACACGAGTATGCACTCATTCGTTCCAAGCCTCCAACAATGGTGTTCAGTAGATGAGGCCGTCATCGCCGGACTCCAACCTCGCCCATTCAATGGAAGTCGACCTACCAGTGGTATGCAACACTCCCACTGGTAGTAAAGCAAATAAGACACCTCATGCCAAAGGTGAAAATAATCCTATATACCTTAAAAGGTACAGAATTAATGAGGAAGTTCGTATAGTTCAAAGTTAGACACATACCCAAAGCGTAGAATTCTGAGCAATGGCTTTAGCAAACTCGGTAACGACTCCAAGAAGATCCAGACTAACGCCTGTCGAGCACCTTGCAGAGCCCTCTATAGATCTCATGACGGCAGTCTCCGCCATGTTCGAGCTGCCGGATGGACCCTATTCGGGGACTATCACATAGGATCACCAACGACCGAAAGCAGGCTTATGCTTAGACGAGGTCGGCTAGTTTACTATTCATCTGGGAAGCCTTTACAAGCGAGGTTTTTCACACCCATCCTCAAGTGCATCACAGGAAAGACTAATTACATACCGAGGGAAGTACATGAAGGGGCATGCGGAAATCACATCTGAGCTCTGGGCGCTGCGTAGGAAAAGCCTTAAGACGGATACTATTGGCCCACAATGCTCGTGAGACGCCACGTAGCTAGTCAGAAATGCAAATTTGTCGAGCACGCTTAAAATCTCTCACCTCCCGTCCGAGCCATTGACCTTCGGGCCATAAGCCTCGCCCTTTCGCAGTGGGGCCGGGCATACTGGGACCTCTGCCCATTGGAACGGGCCAATGCAAATTTATCATCGTAGCAGTGGATTATTTCACCAAATGGGCCGAAGCCGAACCTTTGGCTACTATCACGTCATCGTAAGATACGCAACTTCAAGCCATGCCCATAATTTGTAGGCTCGTATCCTGTTATTCTGTCGATAAATGGAATGCAATTCGATAACCTTAAGTTCGTGGTTTTGCGGTCGAAATGGGGATCAAGAACTACTACTGCCTCACCATCCGCACCCATCGGCAAGCGTAAGTCGAACCCTTAAAACAACGCGGCACCGCGCGCGCCCCGCCGCAGATCGGATTAAAGTCCCAGATCGACCGGGCAAGCTGAACATAACGAAGAGGCTCTCCGCCTAAACCCGGACTCCTAGATGAAAAAGCATGATCAAAGGTCCTAAACGCATGTATGACTACCAAAGGAAGACGGCAAGGTACTACGACCAAAAAGTCAAACCAAGGAGTTACAAGCCTGGCGACCTAGTCTTAATAAAGTTCCTGCCTGTGAGGAAAAATCTAACACATGGAAAACTGGGGCCCAATTGGGAAGGCCCCTATATTTTGTCTCACGCCGCCGTGATCGTAATTACGAACTCTAGACTTTAAGAAGGAAAATTCACCTCATTCTTTGTCGCCAGCACCTCAAGCGTTTGATCAACAGACTGATCAGAATCTTTAATAAAGATCACCAAATTTAAGATAACAACAGGTGTTCATTGATTGTTTTATTTGACATCCTTATGGATCGAAAAGGAGTGCGTACAAATACGTCATACCCGAGAAAATTGGCACATTTCGTAGTACACAATTCATGCTTCAAAAAAAAAAGAGTATTGTTCTTTATTCCAATAAAGGTACAATCAATTACACCGCTAGCTATCCCTACATCTCTAAATAAACAAAGACAAGCAGTTCCCTCAAAAAAAAAAAAAAAAAGAAAGAAAAATATCTCAAGAAGGAGAAAGGGAGAAGGAAAGAGAAAAAAAGAGAGTGCGAACGAGAAAGTAAAAGGAGCAGGGAGCAGAGGAATAGAGAGCGGTAAAGCAGGCTTATAATATAAGAAAGCAAGGTAAGAGTACAAGCAGAAGAAGAAGAGAAAAGAGGAAGAAGATACAAGAAGAGGAGAAAATGGAAGAAAGCGGTACTAAAAGTACACCGCTTTCTCTATATTTATTCCCCAAGACGTGGGTTGCATCAACATAACTTTCATAAAAAGCGAATCAGAAACACAAACTCCCATGTATTTGCAGGACCATCTGATACTATATGCTTGAGTGTGGTAAATGAATGGAATGAGTTGGATTTTTCTTTCTTATGAATTTCTAAATTAAAAGTAAGTGGCATGTACTTCTTATTGTAACTTAAATTTTAATGTTTTAAAAATTGAACTCATAATTAAACAGAAAAATATGGTCAAACCAGATTAAACCAGAATCAAAACAGTTATTTGTCGGATTTTTGAAACAGTGGTAACTTTGACGAAGTAAACAGGTTGGTCGCTCGAGCAAGAAAGCGCGTGATACAATATGTCATTGTCTATGGAGAAAAAGGGCTCCGTTTACATTATTGGAGGCTTCATTTCCGGTCTCCGTGGTGGCGTTGTGTGTGAATGATACCTCTCCTCGTGTTGCTTGGTATTATTAGTAAGTTGTCTGTTTGTTTGTTTTGTTTTTTATTTTTATTTTTTTATTTACTTCTTGAATAGAATTTTGTTCTTGAATTATGTTTAATAGGATTAAATATTTAGTTGTTTATTTTTCTCTTAAAAAAATTAATCTTATAATTTTTTATCAAAACTTTTGAGAAAATAAAAATTAAAAATACATATCTTTTTATTTAATCAGCATGAAGAGAATCAATTAGATATATGATTTGCTTATATTTGAATACATAATTTTTTTAATAGAAATAAAACAATATTAAAAAAAAGTATTAAGATAAAATCCAAATATAAAGTAAATATTGATAAATTAAAATAAATGAAATCAGTCTAAAATAAGTTATTGTTTTAAAAATGCCCTTCGATTTTAAATAATTACTTTTTGTGTCACTTTTGGATAAATAATAACTTATTTTAGATAAATTAAAGTAAATAAAATAATTCTAAATTTTGAGAGCCAATAAAATCTAGTTAAAGTGGGAGTATTGAAGCCATTTATTATATTATTACATTAACATATTACAATCATTTAACTACTTATATTTATATATAAATATAAAGTACCGCAGTTGTTGACTAATGTTTGAATTCCATGTTTTTCTCCATTTGAGTGGGACCCAAATGGCAGGAAAACCATTTTCTCCTGCTCTCACTCTAATTATTGGACCAAAAAAGCCTAATGCCGTATTTAATGGTTATTTCCAGGAAACTTCCTATAACATATTTTGGTGTTTGGGAAAAATAACTCCTGTTTGACTAATTTGCCACACTCACAGTGGGTCCCACTGTCTCTCCACTCTCTCTCTCCGCCCTTTTCTCTCCCTTCCTTGACTGCTCTCTCTCATCTCTCCTCTCTCCAGTGCTCATCCCTACCGTTTTACTTTTTAAAAATCTATCAAATAAAAAATCAAATTTTATTTTTTAATTACAATTTTATTTAAATTTCATGTATAGTTTTTTTCCATCATTTCATGTATAGTTAATTCATTAAAATAAATTAGATTTTAATAAAAAGTATTTAGTATTTTAATTAAAGAATAGTTGCTTTTAATATTTTGTTTTAATTATTGTTCTTTCACTTTTTATTTGTATGAACTAAAGATTAAAATATATATTTTTTTAAATTTTAAAGTTTTCTTAATTTTACTTTTTGCTCAACTTTTCTTAATTTTGTTTTTTAATAATTCTTAATTTTTTTTTTAAAATATGGATCAACACAATTCTTAAAATAGAAAACACTAATCATTATGGTTTAAAATAACAATGTTACATTTACCTAAAAATAACATCATTTTTATATTATCAAATATACTAAAAATGATATTATTTATAAATTATTTTAACCTACAAATATTATTATCAGATATACTAATGTAGATAATAATATTATTTTAACAAGATTTTTATATAAAAAAACGTTTTTTTAATAATAATGTTAGTAATTAAAACTACATTTGAAAATAATAACATTGTTCTCAACTAAAAGTAACAATATTATTAGCTAAAAAAACCACTATAGATGCATAATGTACGAGTGGACTTATTATTAATATAATTATTTTAACTTTTTTATTAAAAATATCAACAGAAATACTAATTATAATTACACAAAATTTAGTCTTTTATTTTTATTTTTCTTTTTAAATATAATTTTTTTATAACATGGATTGTAAATTTATATTAAATTGTAATGCAAGAACTCTTAAAAAAATTTATTTTATCATCAATTATTATATTTAAAAATAAAATCCTGTAAAATTAGCTTTATGTAAAAACAATAGTGTTCTCTATTTTAAGAATTATGCTAATCAATAATTTTTAATAAAATTAAGAAAACTATTATTATTTCTGACTCATGCGGTAGTAGTCTCAACATTTCGTATTGGTGAAGTGACATAGGAAAGGGTCTCAGGTTGAGTCATACTTGGGACATTTTATACATTATAGAAGTATTTAGCTTTCAAATAAACTAAAATTATGAAAACGTTAATATATTAAAAAGATATATTTTAATTTTTAATTCATATAAATAAAGAATCGAAATCTTAAATAAAATAATATATTAAAACTGCAACCATTCTTTTTATTTTATATTAAAATAGTAAATATTTTAATTAAATTATAATTTATTTTTATGAATTAACTATACATGAAATTAAAATTAAATTGTAATAAAAATTAAAAATAATGAATAATTTATTTATATTTAAAAATAAATTATTTTTTGTTTCATAAATTTTAAATTTTAAATAATTAATAAAAACTTAAGATTAATTTTATAATTGATTTTTATTTAAAAAATAAATTCTGATTTTTTATTTAGAAGACTTAAAAATATAAAGGATATTAAATTGTTTAAAAAAGAGTAGGAAGTAAAAAGGGTAAGTATTGAGCGGGCTATAGAGAGAGCAAGAAGGATAAGACAGAGAGTTGACTGATGCAAGAAGGCTCGAGGCGGAGACGCATCAAATGTTTCGTATCGAATGGAAAGCCACCGGCTTTATGGTTTATTTGTCAAACTCAGACCGAACCATGGTCGAACAGTCATAAATAAATAATTTATATATTATTTTAAATTATGTTCCATTCTAGAAAATATTTTCACGAGAAATGCAAATTTTCACAACTAATTGAGATGAACCAGTTTCACGACTAATTCAGCTCAGAAAGAAATGCAAATTTTATTCTCCAAGGAAACATGGGTTTGTTTGGTTCCTTGGTTTTAAGAATAGAAAATAATTTTAAAAAACAAGAACCAAACATACCCTAAATGAAGATTCAAAATTGAAAATTCCTTTCTCAGTTTGGAACCAGAAAAAATACTAAAAAAAATATTTTCTGTAATGCTTCTAGTTTTAGAGTGGGAAAAAAAAATATATATATATATATATATATATATATATATATATATATATATATATATATATATATATATATAAAATTAAAATTCTTAAAATCTTATATATTTTTAAATTTTAATCCTTATATAACAAAGGAGAATAAGTATCACTTCGATGCTGATCATATCATAAACAAATAAAATAAGGTTTAATAAATATATAAAATTAATTTATTAAATTTAAACTTATTTTTCATTTTTGTCCGAATTTCTCTTTTCCATGCAAGCCTCCGATCATGATGATTAGAATAATATTCCTCTCTTTGCACTAGATAATATTGCAATGAGAACTGCAGTCTCAACAATATTTGTTATAGGCATTTAGAGTATATAAACATGGACAAATTCCAATTGGTATGAAACCTTTTTGGGGAGAAATCTTGTTGGTGATTTTTGTGAATGACTTAACATATATACGACAATTCGAAAAACGTATGAATCGCTACAGTAAATTAAAGTCATTTCCAAACTACTAGTGTCGAAAAATCAAACTTAATTAGACGAAAAATAGGTTATCCGTTTCCTCGACAGCCTCTCAGACCCAAAAATACCTTAATAAATAAATTGAAGTAAATAAAATAAAAGTTAAAGGAATTGCTTGAGATCAATTGTTGGAGAATTTGCTGTATTTCACTAAGAAAACTGAAATGAAGGAATAGTTGTAGAAATTGATGTATTTCACGAAGGAATTGTTATAGAAATGGTTGTATTTCACCAAGAAAGCTGAAATGAAGAAATTTTTGTATTTCACTAGAAAATCAAACGAAAGTTAATCAAGCCAGATTTCACTAAACCAAAACGACAATGTACTACAATAGAAAAAAGAAACTTGAAAAATTCTACTAGAATGACTAAAATGTTAGAAGTAATTCATTGTTGTTGATTAATTGGTTGTTGGTCTCCCTTCCGTTAGAGCTGTCCTCATTTTATAAGTGTTCTTGAATAATTGTCTAAGTTCTCCACCCTCTCACTTTTCTCCACTACCTCACCTCCTCAAGTAATTATCCATGTCTTCTTGCCATGTTCCAAAGTTTCTCTATTTTCTTCTCATCTCATGAAAAAGTCTCATTTATCTTTCGTTGGTCAATCTTCAAAATTTTGAAATTTTCAAAAATACCTTGGGCTTTTTATATAGGCTTTTCATCTGGGTTTAGTCTTATTTCACTTGGGTTTTTTTAACCGTGGGCTTGGGCTCAAACTTAAATAAACATTCGGTTAGCGCTAAATTAAATTTGGGCATGTGCCCTCAAAACAAAATCATATGGCTTTCAGCCAGTGTTAGACAATATCATAATTTAAATAATAAGGGCGCCACGAGGCTCCCTATCAGTTTGCTTTTCTTAGGGTTATATATTGTCTTCAAATTTGGAAGAGTTCGTGGCATACAGATATAGTATAGCACTTTACTCTTCAACTATTGCTCAGTTGTCAACTTGACCCTTTAACTATTTTTTTATTTTGCAGTATTTAAAATTAATAATTTTTGCCCTTCTTTTCATATGAAAAAGAAAAAAATCGAATTGTTTCATGAAGTTGATGTATTTTTATTACCATTGGACTATAATCAAGATATTCATATTAATTTACTACATTTGAATTCTAAAAATTTTAAAAATTTTAAGAAAATGTTTTTCTAGTATTTAGTTTCACAAAAAAAAAATTATTGAAAAGATTATATGTTTTAAAATTATTTAATACTTATATAGATAAATAAATAAATGATCTTAACAATTTTAGAAATAAAAATATTGAACTTAAATATGTTTTTAATTTTTTTATACATCAACTTCATATGAAAATAAGGGGAAATTATTGGTTTTAAATATTGGAAAACTAAAAATGACAAAAAAATTAGTTCAAAGATGAAATTGATACCTGATGCACAATATATATATATATATGTATGTATTAAATTTTATTAAATAGAAGATATATAATACATAAATTTGAAGATATATTTATGATGAAAATAAAATTATAGTATTAATTTTATTCATGAATTTATGCATGTTATTATTTTAAAAAGATTTTAATTATTTTATTAGTTAATATATATCATTTCCAGATCTATACTGGAATAGCATATAACAAGAAATGAGGTTAATGTAAATATTTGTAGTTGTTTTGTTGGGACAAAATTTTGATGAATAAGTTCTTAATATTGGACAATATTTTCTCAATTAAAGATGATGCATGTTCAAGTGATTGTGCCTTTGGTTCTAGATTTAAAAGGGCACGGTTAGGGAGTCCATGTTCTTGTCTTTAATATGGGATGTTAGATATACTCTTCAACATAATCGTTTCTAATAATGGATGAAATGAGACTTATCATGATATATATTGTACGTTTAAACATGCATAAAGAACTGACCTAGTCAAATTTCGGATAATCGCACAACTTTTTTTTTCTTTTATATATATTTATACATGTGGTTTTGTGATTAGTTTAAATGTACTTTTTTGTAACAAATTCAAGTGAATTTTATGTTTACTTTATTGTCTTGCCAGTGCTGAGCAGCTGTTGTAAAGCATGATGAAATTAAGCAAGATGATTGGAATAATGACCTCCCGTCTCATGCACGGATGACGTAATGTCGCTTTTTGTTTTATTTAAATCGTTTTTTAGTTTTACTATTTATACAAAAAAGATCACAAAAAAATTGTTTTAAATTATGTTCCGTTCTAGAAAATATTTTCACCAGAAACAAATTTTAAAATATGGCTTGAAAATATTAGTGGGTTATCTCAAGGTTTAAGTTTCTAAATCCGTAGTCTTATAAAGTACTGGTCCCTTATTTTCAAACACTTCCATTTGTTTTCTTCATCTTTGGCTGCAAGTAAAGTAGGATCGACCGATCTACCAGTTATGCCGGAGAGCCAAAGGTAAAGTACCATTTCTGCATTCTCTCTCTCTTCTCTTTCATATGTAAACTGTAACCCTTGCAAACTTAACATGCACTACTTACTACTACTTTTTGAGAACTTCACTCCCAAGAAGTTTGCTGCGTTTGTGAAATTTTGGTCATACAAAGTTCCATTAATTTTTCCTTCAGCTTCTACTTTTCTTAAAGACTTTCTGGATTGATGAAGAAGAGATGAGTTAGGAAAGGATCTATTTCTTTCAATACCATCTCTTCAAACCCTGATGTCGATTTTGAAAACGTCAAATATATGTAACTCGATCTGAATTTCAGCTCCGTTTGTGAAGCTTTAGTGAGAGAAAATTCCATTTTTCCATCTACGTTTTGACTTTCTGGGTTGGTGAAGAAGATCTGAGTAGGAAAGGATTTATGTCTTTCAATACCATCGCTTCTAATATCATTTGCAACAGTCAAGGAAAACCCTAACTTCGATTTTGTAAACATCAAATATATGTAACTATGAAGAATTTCAGTTCCGTTTGTGAAGTTTTAGTGAGAGAAAGTTCCATTTTTCCTTCTACTTCTACGTTTTCTTGAAGTCTTTTTGGTGAAAATCTGAGTATTAAAGGATCTATTTCTTTCGATACCATCTCTTCAAACCCTGATGTCGATTTTGAGAACATAAAATATATGTAACTCTGAAGAATTTCAGCTCCGTTTGTGAAGATTTATTGAGGGAAAGTTCCATTTTTCCTTCTACTTCTACGTTTTCTTAAAGTCTTTTTGGTGAAGATCTGAGTATGAAATGATCTATTTCTTTCAATACCATCTCTTCTAATATCATTTGCAACCCTAACGTCGATTTTGTTAACATCAAATATATGCAACTCTTAAGTATTTCAGCTCCGTTTGTGAAGTTTTAGTGAGAGAGTTTCATTTTTCCTTCTACTTCTACGTTTTCTTAAAGTCTTTTTGGTGAAAATCTGAGTATGCAAGGATCTATTTCTTTCAATACCATCTCTTCTAATATCATTTGCAACGGTCAAGGAAAACCCTAAAGTTGATTTTGTAAACATCAAATATATGTAACTCTGAAGAATTTCAGTTCCTTTTGTGAAGTTTTAGTGAGAGAAAGTTTTTCCTTCTACTTCTACCTTTTCTTAAAGTCTTTCTGGGTTGGTAAAGATCAGAGTATGAAAGGATCTATTTCTTTCAATACCATCTCTTCTAATATCATTTGCAACAGTCAAGGAAAACCCTAACGTCGATTTTGTAAACATCAAATATATGTAACTCTGAAGAATTTCTGCTCCGTTTGTGAAGTTTTAGTGAGAGAAAGTTCCATTTTCCCTTCTACGTTTTTTAAAAGTCTTTCTGGGTTGGGTTAGGGGGTAAAAATCTGGGTAGGAAAGGATCTAATTTAGATTCTTTCAGCACCTTCTTTTCTAATATCATCTAGGAGATCTGGCTGGAGATAATTTCAATTGTTTGTAACCTTTTCCTATACTTGTAAACCCTAATTCAAATGTTCTCTAAATTTAGTGTTTTTCAAAACCAAAAGAAATAAGGAACCAAATATGTTTTTATGTTTTCCTTGTTTTTCTTATTTTTTATTACAAAAAACAGTTTTTAAAAACTGTAACCAAACAAAACCATTCTGTTGTTCTATTTGATAAAAAGAGTCACCGAAAACCAACCATAATTCCAAATAATGGCCATCCTTAGGGTGAGAACATCAGTGGTGGGCTTTTTTTCTGGGACGCAAAATGGTGAGAGAGAGGAGATCTGGCTGGTGATAATTTCAATTGTTTGTAACCTTTTCCAATACTTGTAAACCCTAATTCAAATGTTTTCTAAATTTAGTGTTTTTTCGTGTTTTCTATATTTTTCAAAACAAAAAGAAACAAAGAAACCAAACATGTTCATATCTTTTCCTTATTTTTCTTGTTTTTCATAACAAAAAAAAAGTTTTTAAAAACTGTAACCAAACAAAACCATTCTCTCCTTCTATTGATAAAAAGAGTCATCGAAAACCCAACCCTAATTTCCAATAATGGCCATCCTTAGGGAGAGAACATCAGTGGTGGGCTTTTTTTGTGGGATGCAAAATGGTGAGAAAGAGGAGATCTGGCCGGTGATACTTTGTTTGTAACCTTTCCTAATATTTGATTTCGACCGGAGGAGAGAGAACTGAGGAGACATAAGTTGATTTTATGGGCATTCCTAAGGCCACTATCAATTAATTAGTATATTGGTAAGGTTTTACTTCAAATCCAAGGACATGAGTTCAAACCATATGCTTTTTTTTTGCCTTTTCCCCCCAAATTTTATTTAATAAAACATATGAGATATATTTAGGATAAATTTTTTTTTTAATATTTAATTTTATTTATAATATTATATATTTTATTATTTTAAATTTTAAATTTTTTAATCTTAATTAATTTATATAATTTCCATATTTAGTCGAATAGTTATCATAAAATGAATGTTACAAATATATCAAGTTTATGGGATATGTAAATTTCATAAACATTATTTTTTTATTGGACAAAGAATTATTAATTATCTTGTAAATTTATCAAGAGGCAGGTGTTATTTTAGCATATAAGGCAGAGAATTTGTTATCATATACTTATTATATTTTTTACATTTTCCTGTTTAAACGTGAACAAAGAGTTGATCTAATCAAACTTTCGTAATAGATTTGAACAAGTTCACGTTATTATATTCTTTTTTGTTTTTGAGATATTATTATACAAGGTTTAGTTTAATAAATTTAAGTGAATCTTATGTTTATTTTAATGTCTTAACAGTGCCTCAACAACGTTCCTATTTTTACTGGCATTTATGGTTGCCGTTGTTGCTGTAAAACATGGAGATTGGAATAATTTGCATCCACTTGCAGTGGATAATATTGCAATGAAAACTACAATCATTGTAGTATTGGTGTATAGTACAGTAGTCATAATTCATGAAAAGTTCAACATTGATATAGGGGATCATTACCTCATTATTTCATACAATATTAGGTTCTTGAGTGGAACCCTTGCTGTTACTACAATGTCCTTGATCCTGATTGAACCTTTTGGTTGGCTACTACTTATCATCTGGACTATGTGGTTCGTAAAGGTGGTCATCAACTTGCATGAGCCATTTCACAACTTTGACCAACTCATTCAATTTGTGCAACAATACCGAAACCAATATTTACGTCATTGAAGACCATGTTTGTTTGTTTTTCTATATGCAGTTTGTATATGTATACGCATAACTGTTATAATAATTGAGCCAGAGGACATTCATCAACAGCCAGGTGGTATTTGTTATATTTCTCTTCTAGTTATGTCAAGGATAAAGTTTTTAATTCTCACTCTACGGTCCCTCCCGACTGCATGAGACCACCATGCCATATACTCAAAAGATCTTCCAAAGGCCAGACGGACTCTCCTCAAAGACACCCTACATTAATAAAAAAAAAAATTACTTATGTAAGGAAGTAATAATAGTTTTATAATGCACCATAAAACACTTAGTTAGTGATTGGCCAGATCTTCCAAACATAAACACTCAGATTAGCTCGACCAATGAGAATGCAATCAGTTATGTAATGAGCTTTATCATATTTAAGGCCTCCTGGTCAGACGGCGATTGTCGCCAGCTGATGACTTACTTAGCAAGGTCAGGCGCAGACGGCAGACGCCGTGACAATCGAATCTAAAAAAAAAGGTTTTATATGTATAGTATGTGTGTTTGAAGTAATAATAGAAGTGCATTTTATGTTTATATGATTGTCTTTATAGTATCAAGCCAAAATGACAAGATGGCATGTGAGCTTTCCAATCCTTATGCCATCGACAAATATGACATGAGAAGAAGACAAATGGAACAGACAAACACGTAAGAAAAATCCAACTCTTCCTAGAGTGTCCCTTTTAATAATAATTGCATCATCTAAATCTTCGTAGTAAACTAAAAGAGTGAATTAAGATAAAAAAAAAAAAAAAAAACATTGAAGTCAAAGTAAAGATTCTATTCAAACACATAATGTTACATGAAATAAAAGATAATCATATATCTAAATGCCAAACATTTCTTTTTAAAAAAAGAAAATGCCAAACTTTTCATGAATTAGGACAACAATACAACAAATATATACTGCAAAAATCGTAATGCCTATAACAAATATTGCTGAGACTGCAGTTCTCATTGCAATATTATCTAGTGCAAAAAGAGGAATATTATTCAATCATCATATTTCATGTTAAGCCACATTCACCCATAAATGAAAGTAGAAATAAAAAAAAAATAAAAAAATTAGTGTGGCACTGTCAAGACAATAAAGTAAACAAAAAAATCACTAAAAATTATTATAAAAAAACATTTAAATTTATTAGAAAAGGACACTTAAATTTATCACAATATAATAATATGTAAAATAAAAAGAATTGCAGTAATCATCCCCTAAATTTAAAATGACATGAATTTGTCCGAATCATTTATTAAAGTTTGATTAGCCAATATCATGAAGTTTCATTTCAATATCCATTGTTAGAAATAATTAAATTAAATATAATAATAAAGTTTATGATGACAACGTCTAAGCCCATGCTTCATCCACAAAGACTTCAACTGGCTAGAAATTTCCAATTCTAAGCCCCCATTTACACTGATGAATGTGCCTTCTGTTGTTTAAAAACCCACCAATCTAAACGTTAGAAATGTGATTATAAACATCAAAATTTTAGTTTTTTTTTCTTGAATAGAAACATCAAAATTTTAGTTTTACAAATAAAATTAAATCTTTCTATTATCATTAAAACAGAATTAAAATAAATGTTTTTGGATGAAATTTTTTTAGAAGAAAACATTTTTATGTATCTTTTATTTCAATAAAAAAAGAATATGTAGCTTTAAGAGACACCATAATGCTGTGTTTTATTCCTGGAAAATTTAGGGGAAAATGTAAGGAAAAAAATATATAAAAAAACAAATGAAACAATAAAAAGTTAGAGTTAAATCCAGTATATAAACTTTTACTTAATACTTCAAACTCATTTTACTTATTTTAATGATCAACATAAATTTTAAAATATATAAGTTTCTAAATAATATATTTGCACTTGATTCGTTGAAAAATTTTTATTAAACATGCAGGAACATATATGTTAAAAAATCATTTTCTAACATTTTTTCTATCCCCGCATTCTGGGGATCAAATACATCCTGGGCACAAATTTAGTTTTTATATGAAAATTATGAAAAATGTTTTTTTTTTAAACCTTCTTTTAACATGATAAAAAAAAAACGTACTAGTATAGTAAATATAAAAATATTCGCTAACATCATAAAAAATAGACCTTTTTTTTAATAACTCCATCACTTGGTATCAAGATTCCAAAAGAAGCCATCAAGTGTAAAGGTTGTTGTGCTTGCCATCTTTTGGCACATTCGTATACATGCAGAGAAGAAAGGAGAACATGTTCACGTGACAACGTCTATGCCCATGCTTCATCCACAAAGACTTCAACCGGTTAGAAATTTTTTAATTCTTTTTTTTTTTTTTAAAAAAGAAAATTTTTAATTGTAAGACTCCATTTACTTTGATGAATGTGTCATGTTCAATTCAAAAATCGTTAGAAATGGTGGATTATAAACATCAAAACTTTAGTTTTATAAATAAAATTGAATCTTTCTATAATCACTAAAACAATTTTTTATTTTTTTTAATGAAAATTTTAGAAGAAAACATTTGCAGAAACATAGGTAAAGCAGTTGGCCATGGAATTTCTTGTAGAGCTTCCTTTGCTTCATCTCATTTGTCAGATTCCCAACCAGACAATCCCTTATCATCTTCCCTTAAAAATCCATTACCCATTTCTTCTTGTTCCATCAATTTGTGGAAACTTCTCAAAATCAAAGTCTCAGAAGGCCAGATCTAGCTAGACCATCTGACAATGGAGAAGAGAGAAGTTTCTGACAGGTTTTCACAGTGATGGGTCTTGATATTGTTGTTTGCAAGGATAGAAAAGAAAGTGAACGGAAAGTGTTTGATGGTGCCTATCATCATAGATCGGCTCCATTGTCTGAAGTGTGTCTACCATGCAATAGTTATAAATTATGACACATCCAGAACCAGATCTATGAGCTGAATGTATTTGATGAATTGCATTTTCTTTTCTTTTCTTTTCTTTATTTGTAAAACATTAGTGGATATAGTTCTTGACAAGTTCTGCAGGTCTACATAGTCCAAGAAAAGCATCTGCATCTGTTTCATCCAAGTGCTATGAAGAAAATCCTCCTTATATCCCTTGAATGGATGACCCTCATTTACCACGTCAATGCAGTAAAAAAATTAAATCTTTTAGATATTCTTCTAATGAAGGGTAAATTAAGAATTTTATTTTCATGTTTCTATATAATATAAATAAAATAATAATAATAAAACTTATTTTAGCTTTAATCATGGACTATTAACTTTCACACCTTTAGTTTAATATGTCATCAAATGCGAGATTTTCTTCCCGAATTTCTTTCGAATAAACATGATACGAAGCTAAGAATCAATTATGTATTTGCTTCGTTCTTTTCAACGCCAGCTTCTTTCTGTCAGAATATTTCAAGATATAACATCAAATCTGCGCAAGGTTTATTTGAAAGAGGAATCAGGTCTGTTTAAAATTTAGATTTTTTTATTATAGATGAAGACTATTTGTTAGGTTTGATTAAATCTAGATGATTTTTTCTTAAAAAAATAGAAAGAAAGAAAGAATAGTAACCTGTGACTTGAAATTGAAAATAAAAATAAAAATAAAAATAAAAATAAAAATAAAGAAGAAAGGGAAACTGGGGGACCACTACTCCACGAAGAATAAAATATATAAAAAGTGAAGAGGAGAGAATCATACTTAGAGATAATGGAAAAGGAAAAAAAACACTCCAAATCCTAGTTTGTCTTTGTGATAGGCGAATGTAGTAGAAAAAAGAAGAATATTATAGGTTCAAAATTCATACATAAATAGGTCTTGGAAATCTAAAGTATAGTATGTATAGAAACTCTATGTATTAGTGAAAATTTGACACACAAAGAAATAATTTTAGATATTTAAAAAGAAAAAGAAAGTAAATAATTATTTGAGAGATAAGTTCTAGAAAATAATTAATAAATAAAATAATCTTAAGAAAAAAAGGCTTTGCTTGTTAATGAATTATTTAATTGTTTGTTGAGGTAACAGGTTAATTGATTCAAGTTAGCATTCAAGATCTCACTTTTGGAGGTAAAGGAAAATTAATTTTAGCTTTTTTAAATGTATTTATATCGGGATTATCTGGAAATGTGGTTCCTTTTTTCTCTTTAACATGAATCAAATATATTTTTCTTTGGAAAATATGTTGGACTTTATGGCTTTAATGAGATATAAATTACGAAGATAGTTACGTTTTCATGAATTTAAATTATTTAACTATGTTTTTGACTCTGGTAGTCCGGCCATGTCGTGATTAATGTCGACAATTATCTCTGCTAATATCACCTAAAAATAATAGTTTGATACTTACATTCTCTTGTTAGGAATATATCTGATTTGAACCCCAATCAGGGTTTCTCGTTTGAGATTACAAAGACTAAGTAGCTGGGTTTATTCGCCTAATCTTAAAAGGAAAATTATACAAATGCATCCATTTGAAAGTCTCACATAACTGATCACCATTTGATATTTGTGACCAGAGTAAAAGTTTTAATTTGACTATTTGAATGAATTTGATATGAAAGCGTTTGGATCCAAAATGAAAGTGATTTGCTTAAATATTTAAATGTAACACAAAAAAAAAAAATTGAAAATGACTGATGATAATATTCTATTTTTACTGTTGATTCAAAATATTCGATCCATAATTGCATTAATTTTACCTTATTTAGCTTCGCTTCACCCTTCGCTGTTGAATCATATTTTAAGAGACTCAGTTTTGGCAAGGAGTGTACTGGGATGGAAGCTGAGTGACCGTATTTTGTGATTTTGACTTTGAAAGCTACTTTGGACTTGTTTAATGGATGGATTTAATTTTATTTTAAACTATTTAATGATGGTTTATTTTTGGAACAATGGGATTTTTATTTTGGACTCTATGTTAGTTCATACTTGATGTTGGATTTGGAAAATTTTTGTTAGTATGATTCGAGATTTGAGATAGTAGAATGTTGCAACTTTGTTCTAGTGTCAGGTTTTCGACAAGAGAATTTAATCCAATACAACAGGGAATAGAAGTTTTTGTGTCGCTTTTGTGCTTTGAATCTTTAGACTTAAGGTGCGAATGACTGGCAATCCCAGACTGTGCTTTGGGGGGCTTGACATAGTGGTATCAAAGCCAATCCCCGACCCCGATCCCGAGGTGCAAGTCCTGCTCTAGTCGCCTCATGCTGCGAGCTGCTTCGCCTCAGACCCCACTGACACAATGGGGGCGCAGTCTCCAAGTAGGAGAGGGGCGTGGTTGTTATCCCATATTGGGAGCAGAGAGAAATTTCCCCTGACACTATATAAAGATGTGCCTTCCTCACCCAAGCAGGCTCCATTTGTGCTCTGAGAAATTCTTCACATAGTAGCCACATTCATATATCCATTTAAGTCATGAGCAAATAGTATTCAAGCACTAGGTTATGATCTTGATGGGAATTTAGTTTGTTTATATATGGGGAATAAATGAGGACACATTAGTTAAGCTCAAGTTTGTGTAGCCAGATTATGTTATTGCTTTCAATTTATAATTTGGCTTATTCATTTCTAGTGATTGAACTTATTATAATTTTTTTTTGTATAGACACAATGCCACTAAGAAGGGATTTATCTTCCAAACTAGTCGCTAATGACGACATACCTCCTCACTTGAGAACGGGGCCCTATGAGCTATGGGCTTTATAGATATTTGTGGATTATTACTCGATTGGTCGAAAGCTATTGTGCCTGAGTCAAGAGATTAATACAAGGGAAATCACAGTAATAGTAGCTCCTTTGATGATTTTAAGAGGTCAGACCCCGATTTTTCTCGTGACTGAGCCCAATCGAGAGTAGGCTTACATAATAAAATAAGAAAGATTTTTGATGTTACTTTGATTTGTTTCATGAGTAGAAGGTCTCTCAAGAAGATTCCACGTTGGGATATTATACTCACTATCTATGATATGACCATGAGATTCATCGGGAGGTCTCAAAGCCTATTACTTGAGAGAAGATTCAATGATGCTTTACATGAAGAGCTCCCATTAGCCATGAGGCTGACAAAAGACGAGATTTATCTATCCTAAGAGGGGAATCATGACATACGAGTATGAGGCCAAATTACTGAGTTATCTAGTTTTGGGCTCCCACATTTGATTGCTATAGAGTAAAGATAAGGCAATGAAGTTTCAAAGATGGGTTGAAGCACTACTTGGAAAGAATATGATTTTTCCATTTTCGGGGTCCGTTGGACTACCCGTCAACTCCGCGACAAGGCGGATATCGGGGTTACCCGACTCTCTTCGTAAAATTTGGGCGAAGTCTCCTTTGTACTGGGAAGTTTCTTACCCACTAACAATGCCCATGAAACCCACCCCAAGCAAATTAATATAATCAAAGAATAATACAAATATGATAAAAACGCCTCTCGCCCATACTACAATATCCATAAAACATACCAACTATATACAATAGTTACAAGAGTTAAATTTTACTTCTTATACAACACATATTAAAATCTAAATTTAATATATGTAGTACATCACAAAATCAAAGCCAATAACTCCTGTGTTTTCTTCTAAAGTGGCCTCTATGATATCGCCTCCCGTGGCGCTCCCAGACCAACAATAAATCTTCAGACGACGGGTGAGCTTATCGTCAAGATAGGGTGGAATCACCCTAATGGGTTACTCTCCACCTGGGCGACATACAATCGCCCAAATTAAACACACATTCAAGCAAATGTAATGATCCTACTGAATGTCTTACATGACCAACTCGATCCCGAGTCCCCACCGATTCTCTCACTCGCTCAAGCCTCGTATGAGAATTATTGTTTTGTTAGTTTGTGGACAACCCTCCGATGTGTGACATATATCACCGGGCCGCTCCGACCATCGGGAGCATTCTTTAATTCGTGACATCCACTGAATATTTTTGACAACCAAACTATTTTCAGACTTGCCTCATGCACTAACTCCTAGTCCTGTGGATGTTCCAGATATAATGCATGTATGCCATTTCCATTGCGTTTATAACTATAAATATATAAATACGTATATTCATAAAATTAAATCAATAATAATCATGTTACGTAATTTCACATTTCCACACTCCAAAATCACTTCACTGGGCTAACGATCAAACAAAGCAAAGAATTCCACTTGAATCACTGCCCAACGCATATTTCACAAAATTATTTTGTGATCATCGTCAGAATGAAACCTCGCAATCGCTCATAAAAACCCCAAATTAGCCTGGCTCACTTTGCTGAACTCAGATTTCTCTACCGATCCTACCCATACACATCACAACACATTCCATGGCATAAATCACACCATTAGCCACCCAAACAGTCCGTGAGCAGTCACGGACTGTAAACCTGGGTTCCATAAATCCAAACAATTCAGTCCCAAGTTTTGGGACCGATTAAACGGCCCCTCACGGCATCAACCAACTCAAGCATCAACATGGTTCTTAAACAAAAAATAAAACCAAGTAGGGAAAAACCCTTACCTCAAAGAGTTTGTCTAAACTCCTTAACCGTACTCACGCTGTCTCTTCCGAGTAGAGCAACTTTCCTCTCGCTTCAAGACTACCTACGTCTGGATCTTCCATATTTCTAGAGAGAAGTCTAACCTTCTCACTCTAAAAACCCCAAAAACAGCCACTGCATCTCTTTCTTCCCCCCTTCCCACGTTTTTTCCTCTTGGCTTAATGAAGAAGACAAGTCACTATTCCTATTTTTTGCTCTTCTAAATAGACTTAAAACTTCCAAATGACCATTTGGTCACATTCATTTCCGTATTTGATATTTGGCACTATCTCGGCCGTCCATTTTCATTTGATTTCTCTACTCACACCACTTATGGCATGTGAGTACTTGCAGGTGACTCTCGTCGCATCGAAATTCGCTTTACTCACTCCGAATCGCGACGCTCGAAAAACGCAGGTCGACCCGACCGTCTTAATTCTACGAAATTTTACGTGCTAGCCGCATTACCTAGACGATTTCTAACGGTGCAATCCAGTTTCATCATCCGAGATCTAGAGAATAAATTACTGGGATTTTTAATCAAAATTACAATTTAATCGAATTACGATTTTCCCTTTTAAATCGAATTTTTCTGCCTTACGTATCAAAGATATCCATTATGAAGTTTAGAGTGTATTAAGAGGTGGTGGATAGATCTCTTATTGCAGAGAGGGATTTTGAAGAGTTTTATCAAGATAGAGAGCAAAGAAAAGAAGAATATGAGTGATAGTGCCCATGGTAATCATGTATAGAAAAAGTCTGCTCTAAATAGAAATTAGAGCAAAGGGAAGGCAGTGCAGAACTCAGATATTGTTTGTCCTACTTGTGGTAAGAGGCATGGGAACATGCCATGTTATAGAGAGACATGAGCTTGCTTTGGTTGTGGGAAGCAAGGGCATATGATTCGGGATTGTCTAGAAAATAAGAAGCTTATAGTTGGGGGATCTAAAGATGATAATGTGGGGGATATACAGAAGCCTAGAGCGCAAGGAAGAGTGTTTTCTATGACTCATAGAGATCCCCAGGCTACTTCTGATGTGGTGACAGGTACCCTTAGAATTCACACTATTCTTACAGCATTTTAAGTAGAATTGTATTTTTATGAAAATGCCCTTATACATGTATAAATAAAAAAAGAACCTAACAATTTCATAAAAAATACACAATTAAGCAATGACGAACCTAAAAATTTAATTCAAAAGGGACCCATATTAATAGATTTAGATGGTGGCCTAATAGTTTAAGATTTTTATTAGTTCAGATAGGACATAATTCAGATTTTGATATCAAAGTAACTTTTAAAAAAAAAAAAAATTAGACATAAACTTTTTTTAAAATAATCATAAAATTAATTATTTTGGTTTTTAAAACTGACTTATTAACTACAATTTTAAAAATTAATCTAAAATCAAATTAGTCGATTTAACGTATTATTATTAAGGTTAAATTTAAAATTATATTTATTAATTATAGTTTAGTTAATTTTTAAATCATAATTAAAGAGTATATATATATATATATATATATATATATATATATATATATATATATATATATATATATATATATATATATATATATATATATATTTAAAATGAATTATATATAAAATTTTATTTTCAAAATAATGCCCCCCACCTCCAAGTACTCCTCTCCTCCTTACTAAAATTCCACGGGCACACACTCTTTCTCTCTTTCTTAAGAGGGTGAGATTGGGTTAGGAGAAGTTCTAAACAAGGTTGTTAAAACCGGACCGGCTTGACCGGTCCAATCGAAAACCGACCGAACCTAACCCGTCCGATCAAATCGAAAAATTCCAGTTGAAAACCTGACAAACCGCCACTTCTACGAACCGGCAACCCGACCAACCCTGCCGAGTTGTCCGGGGCCTTGTTTTTTTTCCCCGATCACGCGCGCTGCTTTCAAAAAAAAACTACGCTTTTTAACTTTTTATTTTATTGATTTTTTTACTATTATTAACGTATCAATCCAGCTCCTACGCCATCGACTTTCTAATATCATTTCTACGCCTAATTTTTTAAAAATTTGTGTGTTATTTTATTTTTTGTTATATGTATTTATTTATTTTAAATTAAAATGAGTTATTTTTTAAAAAAATTTACGACAACGATGGTGAGTCGATATATTCGGGAAATTTTATCAGATATTCTCGCAGTGGGATGTTCAAGTAATTTGCTTTTAGTGCTTCGAGATGGAGATGCATGGTCTAATCTAACGTAATCGCTAACTCCGTCTGAATTTTATTATTATATGAAGTAAGATTTCGATGCACATGATTCGATTTATCTCTTTAATGCGTATTTGATGCATCTCTTAATTTTATTATTCAATGAAAATTAAGTTTTATATATATAAAAATATATTTTTTATTTTATATATGTATCGGTCTATCCCTCCCAAGGAACCTTTGGTTCGACCTTGCTTGAACCTCTGACCTGACCCTCTCCCCTCCCCGGGTCAATGCCCTAAAGTTTGTTAGAACACATAGTTGGTATTTGTTTTTTTTTATTTAATGTTAAGTAGAATTTTTTTTTTTAGTTTAATGTTGAATAATACTTAATAACATTAAATATTAAATGTTTATTTTTAACATTAAATAACTAGTGATTTTAATGACAACGAAACGATTATTTTGATTATTCCGCCGCCTTCATGCAGACCTGGCTTGGCTTTTAATTATAACTGTGTTTTTAGTAGTTCAATTTATTTTCTCTTAAATCAGACCGATTCAAATAAAGTTCAGTATTATTACTCATCCCGCCCGATTATATTTTAAAAATAATGTTTTATTATTTTATTTTATACTTTAATTTAAATAATAATAATAATTAGAATATTTTTTAATAGATAATTTATAAAAATTCATAATATTTTTATTTTTATGAAATATATTAATTTTAATGTAATAAAAATAAAAAAAACAAATATAAAAAAATATAAAATATAAAATAAAACAAAATTCAAATATAAACTGGACGGTTTGCATCCTTCTATTCTCAATTGCCTATTTAATTTTTTAAATTTAGATAGTTAAAATCAAAAAATAACGAAATAACCTGGACGGTGACCATCTCATTGCAAACACTCCTGCACATCCTTAGTAATGAGAGTCCTACAAATTAACATAAAGAAAAAACAAAGGATAAAAAAAGAATAAAAAATAAGTCCACATCACCAATGACGCGGAGAGAGAAAAGAATATGGCATGAGAGTGCTGATTTCATTTTATCAAAACACACAACTACATTAAGACCCATCATTCTCTGGCATGGAGCCTCTTCCTCTCCATGGTGAGATGGTCGAGGCAAGCCCATGGATTTTCTTGAACTACCAGTGGAAGATTGAATTTGTTGGAAGGTAATAAAGCATGGATTATAATTTAATTGTAGTAACGGGTAAATATAACGAAACACACAATCTCAAAAAATGTAAAATTGGGAGTAAAAAAATTTATATTGATACTATCACTTATTGTTTTTACTGTGCAAGGTTTTACTTTGAAAAGCTTCAACAAATTGATGAAAAACAGAATTTGGTAATGGAAAAAGAAAATGTAACATGGATTTGTCATATGACAAATGAAATGAAGGAAAGGGGAGCTCTAAGAGCTCCATGGGTTATTCCTTAACCACTGTTTCTAATATTACACTCGAAATTCCAAATTATCATCTTGAAAAATAATCTAGACATTAAAAATCAGTACTGGGATTTTAAGATTAAGATTTTGAATGCACACAGGGGGACAAAAGCAATTTTCAGTCTCTTCCACAAAGTTGGGATATAAAGATAAACCTCTACCTCCACAAGACAGAAAACATAGGTCCCTTCCTACAAAGTAAACTAATAGTACAAATATGAAAATTCTATGAATTTCCATTTTATATTGGTCTGTTTTGAACATCTGGCCCATCTACAGTCAAATGAAAGTTAATAATTTGAAATTTCTAGTTAGTTGAAAAGTCTTTTGAGGGATGAATCATGACATCTTTGCCTGATGGGGTCTTGAGGATCTTTGCAATGGTTTTAGTAAATTGATATTCCAACATCAAAATAGCACCTACATTTGAAAATAAGGTCGCAATGAGAGTGAGACTTACCTTAAAGTGCCACTTCATCCTTGGTTGAACAACTGAGACACATAATAGACCTTCACCTTACGTTCTGCATAAATTATTGGCTCCCATCAACTTAGAAACTTAAGCTAGTTGAGGATGCAAGCAACAAAACAAAAACATCGACTTGCTCTAAGATTACAGGAAATCAAAAGTTTACTGATACGAAAAGGAAAGATATAGACAAGGCTCATCAATCAGGACCTGAGATGAAAGACATCGAATCCTTTTTCATCTCAATATGTCCAGGTTGCTTACATATTTGATAACATTTACATATTTGATAACATTGTATCAAAGTTGTTCCCGACCTTGTAGACATGTTATAAAGCCATGAGGGGCCTAAAGCAAACAATATGGCCAAAGAAAGAAGTGTGAAGGGGATACCAGTCATGGTGGGTTCTGGAAAGACCTTGCATGATTCCATGTTTTCCTTTGCTCTGACTCTCATAACCAAACAAAGGCATCAGGCTCCATTTGATTACCATGTTACATAGGCAGAAAATAACAATACAAACAGATAGGAGCTTCACTTACACGGAGAAGATATAAATCTGAATCTAGAAGGTTTGTCTCATGAAATGTCCATTGTGGAACAATATGATTAATCCAATAATCTGAAGTTTTCTCGGAAAAGCCCATATCAATATGCTATTTCTGGACTTACTAACACAGATAAGAATCAGGCACTCTTTCTTGGAGACACAAGAGATGATGATTCCTGAACCAATCAAGTTCAACATTGTATACGATTCAAATAAGGGGCAATTCTAGAAAAACAGCACCAATTATTAACTAACTAATAAGATCAAAGAAATGGTTACCACTTTGGTAAGGGCAGATGACACAGATTTGTTACTTTGAAATACCAGAAATTCCAAACTAGTACACAGTACAATCAGGGTACAATGAATTAGCTCCTGATGTGCTCCCTCTCTGCATCAGAATCATTATGTCTGATCACTTCACATTGATATCAATTGGTGTCTCTCCTTCTGTCTGCCTTGGTTGTGAAAGAAAATCATGTCTAACAAATCAATCTCTCAGGACTATGCATCAAAGTAATAACTAAAAGACTAGACCTAATCGTATTATCTTATCTGTCTTTGCCTGGAGGCCTTCGCATTATAGCATAATTTGCATATGGAAGTCCATGACATTTCCCACCAGAATCTCTTACCTGACAGAAGAACTTTATTAGTTCAGCTAGAAAGTTGAGTCTCTAATGCTTAATCAAGATTCCTCTCTGAAGGTTCAGGTTGGAAAGCGGAGGAATGAACTTGGTGAGGCTGTATGTCTGCATGCTCGAATGGAACATTCTAGATCCCCTGGACTTGCAATGAGGGTCATCCAATTCTGGGATTTAAGGAGGCTTTTTCTTCATAAGAATTGTCTCTGAATTGAGAATCTGTGTCTAGTCAAAACCAGAGAATTTCATTCTGCATAGCACTTGGATAAACGGATGCAGATGCTTTCTAGAATCTGTGAACCTGCAGATTTTATCAAGAACTACACCCCATTAATGTTTTACAGATATAAAGAATTCACTCAAGCACATAGATTCAGATTTTTTGAGAGATTGAATTTGAATCCAAATCAGGGTTTTGGATGTATGTTATAGTTATAACTATTAGATGGGCCAAATTTATTTTTACCAGAGGACAGTCTGAGGTGCCTGAGGAATGAATTCTTGCAGTCACCAGAGCCATTGAAACAATTCATCCATGATACATAAGAATACTGCAACCAGCCCCCTTGATCTATCCTCCCTTCAGACAATGGAGCCAACCTATGAGGACAGGCATCATCAAAACACCTTCCATTGACTTCCATTTCTAACCCACCGCACAACTATATCAAGACCCATCACCTTCTTGGCAGGCGGCTTTCTCTTGTCAAGATCACAGACTGGAGCCACCAGGTACCACTGTGAAAACCAGTCAAACTTTTCGCCATGGTGAGATTTAGGCAAGTCCATCGTTTCCACTTGAACTAGCGGAAGATCTGGCCATGCAAGACTTTGAATTTTGAAAAGTTTGCACAAATTGGAGGAAAAGAAGAATTGCAATGGATTAAATCAGTAAAGGAAGATGCAACAAGGACGGTTCATATGACCTCCTCGGAAATCTAGTTAGGAGCACTGGCAAATGAAATGAAGAAAAGAGGGAGCTCTAAGAGCTTCCATGCCCAACTCCTTAAACACTGTTTCTGTAATGACTCTCAATTCCAAATTATCATCTTATCACATTGAGATGCAAGTGTGGATGAAGTAAGACAACGATCTGAAGCTGGGGCATAACATTTTGACTTATGCCATTGATAGCAGTGTAGACTTTGCAGCCACAGACGAAGCGCCATGATCCATGTCAGAATCCCGACACAGAGCAATTGAGAACATCTACACAATAACTCAAACACATGGAGAGCTTCGTGTGCAACACTGCAGTTGCTGCACTTTCGCAACATGTAAAACAATATAATCCATGTAACATTAATTATAGCAACTGATTCTCATCGGTAGTCTAGGATCTGATACTTTGTCCATTCTAAAAGATTAATCTCAATCAGGAAAACTTTTTCAGGGAAACGATGTGAGTATCTGACCTCTTTTCTTAGCACAAAAACAAGCTTTCTGCCAATGTGAAATGCAAGCCTTCATAACCCCACTCTCCCTCTGGAAACACATGAGATTCAGGAAAAACAAATTGGATGCAGTGTGCTTTCGAATCCTTATGCTGATTGCCAAGAAGACATGTGAAGGCAATGAAACTAGGGATATTAATCAGATGTTTTTCTGAGAAGAACCCCAAGTCTTTCCTAACTTGTCAGTTAATCAACAATGCATCAAGCTCCATTTGGTTCCTAGGAAGCAATGATGCCATAAGCTTGTCTGGTTACCTATAGCGAAAATCACAACAAAACAGAGAGCTATCACTGGAGAAACATAAATCTGAATCTAGAATAAGGTTGAGTCCTTCATATGAAGCACCTATCCATCACGGAATGATCTCATCAATCCCCAATTCAGAGTTTCTAGGAGAAGTCCATAACACCCATTATTTGAACTCCCAGAACAGACAAGAACCAAAAGTGCTACTTGTGGAGACACACATGAGGATACACACGCCTCAAACCCACTCCAGGGGTATGATCACACCCACACCCTCAAACCTTACCAAGCGCTCAAGCCACAAACAACACTAATCTTCCTCAGAATCGGATTTTTGTCCAATCTCCAACACCGCTCAAAGTAAATGCAAGAACTTTCTAAATCCTAAAATATCAACTTTGGGCAAACCAATACATCACAACCCAAGTATACTTATCCAAATAACTTCAAATTCAAATATTCCAAACATAACTAAACTTTAACATCTAAACAACGCCCCAAAGAGGTTTTTAAACAAATATTCTAATAAACCAACTTCCCGCATTCTAACCATCACTCCGCCCGAACTAAGGTACCTGAAAATTTTAAAAGAACGGCTGTGCGAGAGCTCATGCCTCCAATAAGAAATACTAATACATTTTCGCTTGGACATGTTTTCAATCATATAACAAATAGGAGATGTTTTCTGTATCAAAACTTTTGATTCAAAAATAAGTTGGAACATTAACAAAATATACTTTAAAACATTCTCACATCCATTTCAAATCGGTTTCATATCAAATGTGATCCAAACAATTTCATATCAAATTTCGATTCAAACACTCTTTCATATCAAATCCAAAATCAAATACATTTCAAATATATTTTTCTCTCTGGCCATCAAATATCAAATGGTGCCCACGATGCTTAACTAAACGCTTAAGCAACAAGAAATCGTTCTCTTTAAGCGACAACTAAACACTACTAACCTCTAACCAAACCCCTAGAGGCTGGATTCAACCACTACATTCCTCACCAAGAAATGTAAATGTCAACTATTATATCCGTCAGATACAAATAATAGTTGGCCAACTATTATTCCGCCGATGTGGCCTAACTAACCGAGTCAAATATTTATCTAAAATTTCAAATTACAAAACATCATATCTCCACATTTTCTTTCGTGAACAAAACAAATCTCAAAAGTACAATCATACAAAACTACTTTTTGATCCATGGATAATCAAATAAATAAAACAAGTAAAACTTTTCATAAACCAAGATTATATAATCCGCTTAAACAATTTTCATCCTCAAATGAAGTAAAAACAAACATTTCTCTGCCTTCTTTTTCCAATTTTTTTTTTAATCACGTATTAATACCCTTACACGCATATATATAAAAATAATAATTTTTCTAAAAGTCAGATAGAATCCCCTTACCTCAAAGGAGTACTCAAAAACTTTGAAATAGCTAATCCGAAGAATTTCATCTCAATGAAATATTCTAAATAATAAAGGAAGAAACTACCATCATTACTTATTTATTCTTAAAACTTTCCTAATTTGATATTCTTAACAATTTATATTATTTTTGTTCACCTCAAACATATTGCACAAAACGTCTCAAATGACAACCACTGAATTAGGTAGTTTCACAAATTTTATAAAACCCATTCCTTTCTAAGATCTTATTTTAATACCTATTTACTTAGTGCCTCAATCCAACTGAAATGTCTTTATTTAAACAATGACAGAACAATGTCTAAATACACTGTCATCAAAAATACAAAGATATTCTCTTCCACACTATTTACATATTTATTAATATATTATTAACTGATCTTGAGTTTCCTACTACACTTTTAAAAACAATCTCTTAATCATATCTCATCTGAATAATTTAATCTATTAAATATTATTTGTTCAAAATAATATTTAAAGAATTAACATTTAAAAATATTTACATGTCCGCTCGCTTCCACCCATCCCACTATTTATCAATATTTCTGCAACTGAATCCTTCACTTTCTCATCCCATACCTGTTTAAACAACATGAGCACCACATTCCTGTCTATTTATTTTAATAAACATATAAACAAACACACTTGTTGATCAAACAAACAAACATTTGTTACTAAACAGTCAAATGAAAATCAAACAGATAAGATCTACCAGAATTTGATCATCTATCCACCTTATCTCTAAACCAATCCATTCATCATCTCTAACTACGTCATAGAAAACTGTTATTGACAGAAAGGATTTTCTTCCCATTCCAATTGACAAATTCACTATATAAACGTCTCTTCGATCTCTTCCATCAACACCTAATTACTCATTCGCACCACATTACTTCATTTAACGTCTTTCCATAAGCTACACTCAACTATAATCACCACCTGAATCGGCCCATTATTAATTCATAATCACCGAATTGAATTATCATTATTTCCATAACGTCTAATTCAATTATCATTATTATTTTCATAACGTATGCCTATAAAAATTTCTGTCATTATTACTTTCCGTAACTTATACCTATACAAATTCCTGTCATTATTATTTTTCCTAACTTATACCTATACAAATTTCTAGGTGTTACAATGGTTCCTGAATCAAATAAGTTAAAAGCAAATATGATTTGGATAAAGGGCAATTATAGAAAAACAGCATAATTATTAACTAACAAATAAGATCAACTAAATGGTTACCAGGTTGGTAACAATTGATGACACAGATTCATCACTTTGAAAAGCCTGAAAATCCAAACTAGTGAAAACAGGGTGGAATATATTTGCCTCCCGGCATCGAAACTATCTACGGCTAATCTCTTTATACTGATCTCAATTGGTGCCCTCCCTACTCTCTCTCCCTACTCCCTAGGGTGTAAAAGAAAATCATGTGTGGGACAAATGAATCTCTCAGGACTAATCAAATGTAGTGAGCTTTTCCAACTTTGTGTTGATTGCCAAGAAGACATGTGACGGAAATGAAACTAGGATATTAATTAACGGCTTTTTCCCTGAAAAGTGACTCCAATTTTTCCTTTCTCTGACTTGTCAGGCAATCAAAAGGTGATCATGTCTATTTGTTTCCTAGAAATACAGATGCCATAAAGTTCTCAGAACACCCCCTGTCCCGAGAGAAATATAATACACGATATCAGAAAATAAGATAAAAGTACCAAGTGTCACACTCAGAAGTATTTTTGCACAAAGTAGTGAAACAAAGCTTTACAACCCGGAATTTGCAGACAAACTGCCAATATTAAACTACACAATGAAAAGGATATGCAAATCATAATCACAGTAGACACACAACACAATTTCAAAAGTTGGAATTGCAATATTAAAGAGATGAGGGCTAGTTACAATTATTGAAAAGTTGATAGTATAATTTAGGAAAATATGAGACTAAATGTGAGAGACAAACAAAATAATTCATTTTGTCTCATACTTTGCTAGGGTTCACGGCTCGGGAGGAGGAGAGAGAGAGCCAAGAGTAAGAGGGGAAGAGAAGGAAGAAGAAGTGAAGAGGAGAAGAAGATCAAGGTAGACCTTATTTTCGGGTTTTTGATTCAACTGTTGTTTTTGTTTTAGACAGATTCTCCTCTTTTGAATGGCAATAAGTAAAGAGCACATAACCTTTGAATTGTTGGGGTTATGAGTGTAAAACCCCAATTGATGTAAAAGAAACTTGGAATCATCAAAATTATGTGGTTTTAAAAAGAAATGGTGGAACTAGGTTGAGTTCTTGGAATTCCACCTAAGATTTTGAGGTTTGAGGTTCCATAGCACCAATTTAAGTGTTGTTGAATTGTTTTTGGATGAATTCAAAGTTGGTTTTTGAGGTATTATGAATTATAGAAGTTGTTTGGAGTGAATTGGCATCAAAAGTGGGAAAAATAACAAAATCTGGGCAAAATATGGAAGGTGTACCTGTGACACCCTTTCTCCGATCCGACCATCAAGGGTCCAACCAAACTGGATGCCTGAGCCACTAAAACTGTGACGCCCCAACTCGTACAGGGGATGTCAAGTGAGGGTCACTCTTTTATCATACTTATAACCTTACACTCGCATAATCATATAATGTTAAACACCAACTTGTATTACATTCTCAGAAATGGATTACAAAATATATATACAAGTTCCAAATATGGAAATGTTCAACATTTACAATATTTACATTGGTTTACAAAATTTCATATACAAAAAGGTCAATTAAAGGTCTTCCAAAGGTTCTATTGTTGTGTGGCCTGATCAGCCGATGGGATTGTCATGTCCTCTGCTCCCTCTCTTCACTCACACTGATTGAATATCGTGCTAAGCTTACGCTTAGTGGGAATTAATACACATGAATGACCTCTATTAAGGGTCATCACACTTCTATACAAATGAATATACATAAGTAGCATGTACGTATTCTTTGTCATTTCTCATATATATATTATTCTTTCATAATCGCTCTTACTTATCATCTTCCATATACTTTCATGTCAACTTGTACTTTACTTCTTATTCTTGTAATCAGATATCACATCACATAGCAACATATGCTTCTCATATCATGTCATGTATTCTCTACATTTCAGATATACCCAATTTCTTTTTATAAGCTCTTTATGTCTCAAGATAAACCTTAGAAGTGGATACAGAAACTATAATCCATGAGGGCCCGGCTTATATCTACACTGGGGAGGAAATGGGAAGGGGTCCATGAGGGCCCTGAGGCTGTAATATAATATACCTGGCGCGGTATCATCACTGCTCGAGACGCTGACTATCCATGAGGGCCCGAGGCGCCAGGGTGACCCTTTCGGGCCACCGTGATCCAAACGGATCTATCTCATCACTCAAACGGGCCTAAATATCAGAACTTGTATGCTTAATTCTATTTTTCCTAATAGGCATGCCCATCTATCCTCTACCAGGTTTTAAGTGCACAATCAATATGTATTTTATAAACAAGATATATCTCATATTCCCGAATAATTATTGTCATTCTAGACCATATGAGATATATATACAATCGCTTATTCATATCTTTACATTTTTCATACTTCATTATATGCATAAATAACCATGCTTACACCCATACTTATGAGCTATTTATGAATTCACAGGCGTTCATAATACAAATAACTGGCGGTTACCTGTATTGCCTACTGTTTTTCCGTGTGTTTCTGAACTAATATGAGTTCCAATCTTTATCAAGCTGTCTATTGATGAATTCTTGACTCAATGGGCTTTCCATAGAGTCCAAGAACACCCAAATCGGAGTTCTCCAACGAAGGAGATATGACTCCTTCCGGCTGGAGTACTGCGCGCAAATACCTTGACGAGTCGACCAATCTGACGAGCTGCACTGAAGTGACGAGCCTGGCTCAACACCTCGGTCTGACATCTAATATCTTCAAGCATGGATGGATTCTTGACTCAATGGGTTTTCCATAGAGTCCAAGAACACCCAAATCGGAGTTCGCATTAAAGGAGATATGACCTTTCCGCTGGAGGTCGGGCGCGTACCGGGCCTTGACGAGCTGATTCGACTGACGAAGGCACTGAAGTGATTGAGCCAGTCTAACACCTCGTTTTGACATCTAATATCTTTCTCAGCATATGGATGGATTCTTGACTCAATGGGCTTCCATAGAGTCCAAGAACACCCAAATCGGAGTTCGGGACGTAAGGAGATGTAGTGAACTTCCAAGTTGGAGGTCGCGCGCAATACCTGACGAGTCGACGGATCGACGAGCTGCACCGGCGACGAGCCTGGTCTCGACACCTCGTCTGACATCTAATAATCTCCTCAGGCATATGGATGGATTCTGACTCAATGGGCTTTCCATAGAGTCCAAGAACACCCAAATCGAGTTCAAACGAATAGATATGACCTTCCGGGTTGGAGGTCATGCGCAATACTCTGACGAGCCGAGCCTTCAGATCCGACGACTTACAGATTCGGGACGCACCCTTGCCAGACCTCGACGACTTCATAGACCCCGAGACGAATTCTCTACAGACGAAATGGGCTGCTCGTAACGAGGTCTACATGACGAGTGGAGCTCTGCATGACGAGTGGAGCTCTTCATGACGAGTTGAGCTCTGCATGACGAGCCTGCACTTACGTGATGAGGTCTCCGCCGACTCTTCGCATGAGGTCCGCCGACCTTCGGCCGCATGAGGTCTCGTCACCCTCCGTTTGACGACCTTCTATCGAATTCTTCACCCATTTGACTGTTCAGAGTAAAAAGACCATAACTTGGTCTACCGGAGTCCGAATTAAGAAATTCAAAAGCCTAACATCAAGTTCCTTGATGTGGCTACAATTTATCAGAAGGACTTACTTCCATATTCACTTTACTTCTGACCTAAAAACTCGTTCTAAAGTCCACCTACTGTATATGATCAAAAATAGGGAATTTTCTTGGTTCAATTAGCAACTGTGACTTTCCTAAAAGCACATATCTAGGATCCCCAGAGCTCTTCTCTCAACTTAACTCTAACAAGAATGAGATCGGGAGTTTCCAAACCCAAGACATGTATATTCATACAAATATTCACAGTTCCATACAACCCAAGACATGTATCCGTACCCATACTCAAATTCAGTAATTCCATACATGTAATCTTCTTCTTCTTCTTCTTCTTCTTTTCTTTGTATTTGCTCTCCTTTTCTCCAAGACCAAAATAAGATATTTCTTTGGTCTTATCCCCTATTTGATCTTATCCCCTTTTTTATTTTACTTTGGTCCTCTAACTTTATAATATTTGCAAATCAATTTATAATATTTTTACAATAGCCTCAAATCTTCTTTATTATTTGTAATTTAACTTATGCATATTCCACTTTTGTTTTTATCTTTATTTTATTCCGAATAAAATATAATTTTCACGTTTATTATACCTAAACATGTGTTATAAAACTAAGTATATAATTTGGGGTGTTACAACTCTCCCCCCTTAAAAGAATTTGCCCGAATTACCCGATTCAAGAGTCATGGATACCGTGCTCCCATAGTCGCTCGCTCCCAAGTAGCTTTTTCTCTACCATGGTGTTGCTGCAGAACTTCACTAATGGTACTCTGCTTTGCTCAAGAATCGCTTTCACCTCTCTCGTTCCGTGAATGGCTCTCGCTCCTCATCATAAAGTAGACAAATCTTCAGACTTATATTTCAGACCGGGTAGTAATGCGGCGACTCCATCGTAGCGGCATTCAAGCATCGACATGAAACACATCGTGTAATTTGGCCAACTCGTAGGGAGTGCCAACGATAAGCCACAATAACACGCTCCAAAAATCTCATATGGCCCTAAGGAACTCCTGACTCAAATTTCATCTTTCACCTAAAACCTAAGAATTTTCCTCCATGGCAATACCTTTTAAGAAGACTCATTTCCACTTTATATTCAATATCTCCTCCTCTTTAGGTTGGCATACGATTTTGTCTATCACTAGCCGCTCTTTAATCTCCGTCGAATAACTTGTACTTTCTCTCTCAGATCTTTACTTCATGTCCTACCCCACGGGTCACTATCCAATTCCGTCCAACATACAGAGTTCTACATTTCCGACCATACAAAGCTTCATATGGTGCCATACCAATGCTTGATCGAAAATCCATTTACAGGCAAATTCCATCACGGAATATACTCATCCCAACTTCCCGAAAATCCATGACACAACCTCAAGCATATCTTCGAGCACCCGACTAATCTCTCCGACGTCCATCCGTTTGCTGGACGGAATGCCGTACTAAAATTCCGCCTTAAGGCCTAAAGCCGATCAGAATTCCTTCCGTAACCTCGACGTAAATCTGATTCTCTATCCGACAATAATAGACAACGTAAACCACCATGCAACGCGCACAATTTCATCCACATATAACCTCGCCTTAGTCGATCCATGTAATGGGGCCAATCCTCGACCGTATAAACCCGCCACTTTATGAGCCTATCTACAATCAATTCAAACAGAGTCATGTTTTTGTTGTGTGAGGGGAAAACCCGACACAAAAATCCATGGTAATGTTATCCCACTTCCATTGAGGAATTGGAAGGGATTTAATAAACCTCATTGCACTCGCAGGTTCGGGCCACTAGCCGGACATCGCCATGTAACACCCCAAAAATACCCGAAAATTTTTATAATAAAAATTATTATATATTCTGGTATATTGGTTTTTCAACTTGTATTTTCTCGAAATTTTTTTTATATTGATTAGATGATCGTTGAACTTTAAATGAACCTAAGTGAAAAGAGAAAATATAGAAATTAAATGGGGACCCAAGGGTCAATTATAAATAAGTTTATATGTCTAAGGGATATTAGGAGAAATAAATGAGTAAAAGGAAAAATTCAAGGAAATGACATGTGGCATGTAGAAAGAGGGAGGAAGCTCCTCCTTTTTTTTTTTTTTTTTAAAAAATAAAATACGATTAAGAGTGATCCATAAGAAAAGAAAATGGTGAAAGGGAAAGTTAGAGAGAGAGGCTTCCACCTTCTCTCTACATTTTCCGACGACGGGACTATAGGTCTCCAAAGGCTAAGCACTAAGGAAGTCCTTCCTAGTGACAAGAGCTACAAGTAGAGACCGAACCTGTGGACTTTCGACAAACTCTATGAGGTAGGTCTCTCCTACTTGGTCTTCTACCCTAAGGATTGCTGGTAGTTATCTCGTCTTAGGGAAAGCTTTGGTTGCATTTTAAACCATGGGAAGCCGCTACATTGTGGTAGGCGCAATTTAGCCGAACTCTTAGAGCTGATTTTGGGTACGAAGTGAAGGGATTTGGTAGTGTGTCCTTCTAGTAAATTGTAGCCACATCACTCAACTTGATGTTAGGCCAATTTCTAATTCGACTTCAGAGACCAAGTTACGCTTTATTCAACACAAACGGTGCGACTCAGCCATGGGTCGCCAAACAAGGTCGCCGCTGAACGCTGGTCGGCCAAACGCGGGACGAGGGGTCGCCAAACAAGGGTCGTCAAGTGAACAAAGGGACTCCAGAGGTCATTCAACAGGGGTCACACGAACAAAGGGTCGCCCAACAAAGGGACGAGGGTCGCCAAACAACGGCCACACGAACAGCGACTTACCAACAATGACGAGGGGTCACAAACAAGGGGGTCACACGAACGCTGGTCGCCCAACAAGGGACGAGGGTCGCCAAACAAGGTCACACGAATGCTGGTCGCCCAACAAAGGGATTCCAGGGCCGCCAAACAAGGGTCGCTGAACGCGGACAAGGGGTCGCCCAAAGAGGGCCGCCGCGAATAGTGACGTCTACCAAAGGGCCAGCTTGTCAAGACTGGCTGCTGCATGACCTCCAACTTCTAAGGTCATATCTCCTCGCTTGAACTCGATTTGGGTGTTCTCGACTCTATGGAGCCCATTGAGTCAAGAATACACAATATTCCTGGAGGAGTAGAAGATACTCGACTGAGGTGGTAGATGAGCTCGTCCAGTTCGGGTCTGCTCGTCGGCTTCAGGATTTTGATCGTGGCATCTCCAACTCGAAGGTCATAACTCCTTCGTCCAACTCCGATTCGGGTGTTCTTGACTCTATAGAAAGCCCATTGAGCTAGGAATCCATCTATATATATCTGTTTAAATTGGAACTCAATAACCTTCCGAAAATCAATCCTAAACAAAAACTAATAAGACGCATTTAATAATATTATTCTTTAAATTCAGTTGGGAATGCGGACCGAAGAGGAGGAAAAGACAAACTGTGATTGAGATTCAAGGGCTTTGAATCAGTGCAAAGATTTTGGTTTGTTCTTCTAATCCTATTCTCATTTCAAGTTTGAAATGTTTGTTCTACCGACTCTATTCCTCCTCTAAGTTTTTTTGCATGTTTGTTCAAAAGCATATTGAATTGATTTAATTGATTTATGAAAAGTGATTAGAAATGTTTGCATATAAAATTGCATGATTATTGAAAATAAATCGCTTATACAAGCAGAATATTATACTATATTTTGCTATAAAGGATTTGAAACGCCTTAATAGAATGCTAACCGCTTATTTCTCAAGATCAAGGATAGATCGTATACCAATGTGGTCAAATAAATAGCATCGCTAACTATTGATGTGTCACCCGATCCGCAATTTCGCCGGGACCGTGACGGTAGTGTTCACTATTTGATTGTTTATAACTGGGCCACAGCCCACGGACCGCATCGCTAGTTATAAACCATGCGATACCGCCTCGCAGCCTCTGGCCGGGATCGCGTCGTGACTCGAGAACTCAGATATCGAAGACATAGGTTAAATTGCTTATACATAACTGAATTGATTGGCATAACTCCGGCGATCGATGTAACCCAATTGATTGGCATAACTGAATTTATTTTCGTAACTTAATTGATTTTCGTAATTGAATTGAATGTCGCACCAAATTGAATTTGTGTTGGTTATTTGAATTGATTTGAGACAGAAATATTGATTATGAAAATGTATTACGGGATGATCAATGAACTATAATTTATTGTATATATATAACAAAGTATATGTAATGTATTTATATTGATCATCCAAATGATGGAAAGTTCTCAATTATTAAATCGCATGAATCGACTTAGTTCGAACTGAGGAAATCTGGATTAGATAGTAAACTTACTAAGCATGAAAATGCTTAGATATTGTTTTACCAATGCGCAGTAACAAGTGATAGGATAGTGATCGAGAAGGACCCAAGATCGAGGAGCGCCGAGTCATAAAGAGTTAAAATCTCTGAGTATGCTCGACATGTGCACTCATTTCATGTGTTCTTTTTGGATATGGATATTTGCAAACAATTTGAATATCGCATCTATTTTGTAAATCATTTTGAAAAAGGCTTTGATGCCTACATTGTAAATAGATTTTGTTGGGGGAAAGGTTTATGGGCTTTCTGCCTAATTACCGTCTAAAGATATGATTTTGAGTGATTTAAGTGGCATCCCTGACTGCCCGGATCCGCCCAAGCCGGTCGGGTCGTGGGCAGGGGGCGCCACAAATTTATTGGCACACGAGCCTAGGTTTAGGCTAAGCTCACAAAATGATTTTGAAATTGTTTGTAAATGATTTTGAAATTGTGTTTAACATGCATTTCAATTGCATATTCATATAATGTTAAACAATTAACTTGTATTACATTCTGTAGCAGCGGATTACAAAATATATATACAAGCTCCAAATATGGAAATGTTCAACATTTACAATATTTACATTGGTTTACAAAATTTCATATACAAAATGTAATCTAAAGGTCTTCCGTTGGCACCTATCGATGTGTGGCCTTCTTAATCGTTGATGATTGTCCTGGTCTTCCGGTTTCCTCTTTTCAGACCTACACTGACACCCGTGCTGCTTTACTTAGTGGGAATATGACTTCTATTAAGAGTCACCACACTTTTATACAAAATGCATATAACACATATAACAAGCATTTATTCTCACATTTCTCATATATATACTTATCATAACCAGCTTTCATTTTATATCATCTGCATACTTTTCATGTAATCTTGTACTTTACTTTGTTCTTGTAATCAGATACTATCATCACATAAAGCAAGTATGCTTCCCATATTCTCTTCATTTCCTTTGATATAATTGCCATTTCTTTATGTTTCATAATCAAGATAAACCTTAGAGCGATACCGAATACTATAATCCATGAGGACCCGGGTTAGTGCTATATTCACCTGAGATGAAACAAAGGATCCATGAGGGCCCGTAGGCGCTCAGAATATTATACCCGAAGTGTATCATCACTGCCCGAGACGCTGACCTATTCCATGAGGGCCCTGAGGCGCCGCACAAAGTGGGTCCTTTTTCGGCCACCCGATCCAAACGGATCTATGCTCATCGACCCACACTTGTCCCGATTTCGAATATAACCGACATGTCAAGTAGACTTATTCTTCCAAATAGGCATGCCCATCTATCCCTCTCTACCAGGTTCTGCTAAGACAATCACCGGTATTTTATGCTCAGTATATATCTCATATTCCCGAATAATTATTGTCATTCGTAATCATATGTGATATATAAATACAATCATTTATTCGTATCTTTTCATTTTTCATATCTCATTATGTTTACCTGTCCCCGCTTATCGTTTTCGTGTTTTCTGAACTAATATGAGTTCCAATCTTATCAAGCTGTCTATTGATGGATTTTCGTTGACTCCAATGGGCTCTTCCATAGAGTCCAAGAACACCCAAATCGAGTTCAAAACGATGGAGATATGACCTTCCGAAGTTGGAGGTCATGCGCAATGGCCTTGACGAGATGACCTGGATCGACGAGCTACACCAAAGTGACAAGTTTCTCGCTCTGACTTCTCGGCCCACATCTAACATCTCCTCTGTGCATATGGATGATTCTCTGACTCAATGGGCTTTCCATAGAGTCCAAGAACACCCTAAATCGGAGTTCAAACGAAGGGAGATAAGGACCGGTCGAGGCCGGCGCGTCGGCCTTGACGAGCTGGCCACCGCTGGGCGATCACCGCTCACCGACGACTCCTCGTTGGACGAACACCGCCCATCACGATCACGTCACCACTATCCTTTGCTTCGATTGTAATTTCGCGCCCGTTCGCCGGTCACTCATCGTCCAACGTAATTTTTGTTTCGACGTAATTTCGCTCCACCGCTGACGACCACCGTTTCATTGACGGCTTTGCGTTTGACTAATTTCATTCACCGCTGGACCGACTAATGCTCATCGACGAATTTTGTTTGACGTACTTCTCGCCCATCGCTGACGACCATCGTTTCATATCGACAATCCTTTGCTCGACGACCCTCATTCACCGCTGGATCTAATTAACGCTTACCGATTTAATTCTTGTTTGACACCTCATTCCACCGTTGGCTTCATCACGCTTCACCGACGACCCTTTGTTTGATCGACTCGTCCATCGTTTATCACCATCGTTTTATCGACGACTGCTTGATCGACTCGCCCACGGTTTCACCGATCACAAAGTAAAAAGCACCATAACTTGGCTCCATGTGAGTCCAAATTAAGAAAGTCAAAAGCCTAACATCAAGTTCATTGATGGGCTACAATTTCACAGAAGGACTTACCGCCAAATTTCTTCTTTATTTCTGGTTCAAAAATCGTTCTAAGGTCCGGCTAGCGGACTACCGGCGTAACCGAATTTCTACTAGATTTAAATTCGGGCCGACCAAGAAAGGACTATAACTTGGTCTACAGAGGTCCAAATCGAGTAATTCAAAAGCCTAACATCAAGTTCATTGATGTGGCTACACTTTACTAGAAGGACTCACTTCGGAATTCCCTGTATTTCTGACCCAACAATCCGTTCTAAGATCCTGATATCGATATGATCGAATGATAGGGAATTCTCTCGGTTCAACTTGCAACTGTGACCTTCTCACACCCATATTTAGAGCCTTAAAGCTCTTCTTAACTCAACCCTACAAGAAAGGAGTTTAGGAGTTCCTAAACCCAAACCATACACAAGATAGAGGGTTCTTAACCATGTATCTAAACTTTATAGTCCAAAACTAGACTTCCATACTCCCATAGTTTACATACACTTATTCATGGTTCCATACTTTTCTATACCAAATCATAATTCCATACCAATACCCATATTTCCATTATTTCGCGATACAAAATCATAGTTCCATACAACTCAAGACATGTATCCGTACCCATACTCAAATTCCATACCTGTAATCTTCTTCTTCTTCTTCTTCTTTCTTTTCTTCGTATTTGCTCTCCTTTTTTTCCAAGCATCAAAATAAGATATTTCTTTCGTCTTATCCTATTTGATCTTATCCCCTTTTTATTTTACTTTATTCCTCCAACTCTATAATATTTGCAAATCAATTTATAATATTTACAATAGCCTCAAATCTTCTTTTATTATTTGTAATTTTAACTTATGCATATTCCTACTTTTGTTTTTATCTTTATTTATTCCGAATAAATATACTTTATTTATTGTTCAAACATGTTATAAACTGTTAGGGTATAATTAAAAAGTTACAACTCTCCCCTTAAAAAGAATTTCGTCCTCGAAATTCATACCAGATTCAAGAGTTGCGGATACTGCGCTTTCTCATAGTTGCTTCTGGCTCCTAAGTAGCTTTTTCTCTACCATGGTGTCGCTGCAGAGAACTACCACTCAGATTGCTTGTCTCAAGAATCGGTTTTCACTCTCTCGAGCCGACGGTCTTCGCTCCTCATCATATGACAAATCTTCAGACTTGTATTTCTTGTATCTTGTAGTATGTGCGACTTCATCGTAGCGGCATTCGAAGCATCGGCACATGAAAACACATCGTGTAATTTGGCCAACTCTCGTGGAGTGCCAATCGACAGGTTACCTGGGGCCAACATCGCTCCAAAATCTCATATTGCCCCCATGAACCTCGACTCCAACTCGTTTTCCGACCAAAACCCAAGAATTTTCCTCCACATGATACTTAAGAAGACCTTGTCTCCCACTTATATTCAATATCTCTCCTCTTTAGGCGTCAGTATACGATTTTTATTCATCACTACGCCTTAACCTCCTCGCCGAATAACTTGTAATTTCTCTTTCCTAGATCTTACTATGTCCTGACCTATCGCTCATTCATTCAATTCATTCAAATACAGTGAGCCTCTACATTTTTCGAATTATACAAAGCTCATATGGTGCCATACCAATGCTTGATCAAACTATTGTTATAGGCAATTCCATCACTTGGAATATACCATCCCAACTTCCCGAAAATTCCATGACACAACTCTCACACACTGAAAGCACCCGAACTAATCTTCTCTCGACCGTCTATCTGCTTACGATGGAATGCTTTACTAAATTCAGTTAGTGCCTAAAGCTAACTCAGAATTCCTTCCTTAACCTTGATCAAATCTCGATCTCAGTCCACACAATAGACAATACACACCATGCAATTTAATAATCTCATCTACATATAACTCAGCCAATGTAATCATAGAATAGTCAACTGCATCGGTATAAAATGGGCTCTGACTTTCAGAGCCTATCTACAATCACCAAACAAAGAGTCATGTTTTTGTTGTGTGAGGGGAAAACCCGACACAAAATCCATGGTAATGTTATCCCACTTCCATTGAGGAATTGGAAGGATTTAACAAATCATGGCACTCGTGTTCACTTGATTCACGACACGGTCAAACACTTAGACACATATTCTGTCGGCCCTTTTCATTCCTTTCCACCACTAAATCAAGCTTCAAGTCCTGTACATCTTATTCCTCCGTGTGATTGCATGGTAAATACCGTATTATGAGCCTCAAATAGCAACTTTTTCTTTAGCTCTTTATCATCTCGCACACATAATCTATTCTGGAAATACAAACTTCCATTTTCTTTCTCTAAAAACTCGGTCTTGTCACCATCTCTAACCATCCTCAGAATTTTTCAGAATCCTTCATCATTTTTCCACGCATCTATAATCATTTTTCTTTAAAATCCGTTGCGCTTCTAATTGAGTTAATATGAGCTCAACATCATCACCTAATTTCAATCATCAGACCGTAGCTGGACATCGCTACCACCGTCTGGCTTAAAGCACGGCTACTATGGCATTAGCCTTTCCTCGGGATGGTAATCTATGATGCACCATAATCCCTTTAATAACTCTAACCACCTCCATTGCCTCAAATTTAACTCTTCTCAAGAAGAAGTACTGAGACTCTTATGATCGGTGTAAATTCCACACTTTTTCCCCCGTATAAGTAGTGTCGCCATAGTTTTAAAGCAAACACTACCGCAGCTAACTCTAGGTCATGAGTGGGATAATTTTGTTCATGTGGCTTCAACTGTCTGGACGCATAAGCCACTACTTTCCTATCTTACATTAACACGCATCCTAACCAATGCCCAAGTATCACTTGGCAGAAGTGGCACTCTTTCCTGAGTAGGTCATTACCACGGGTGCTTCAACCAGCATCCCTTCAACCTGCTCAAAACTATTCGACATTTGTCCTACCCACTCAAACTCCTATTCTTCCCCGAGTAACTTGGTGAGCGGAGAAGCTATGACCGAAAAGCCTCTCACAAATCTTCTATAATAACCGGCTAAGCCCAAGAAACTTCTCACCTCAGTTACATTTTGAGGTGATTTCCAATTCACAACCGCTTCAATCTTAGCAGGATCAACTTTTATACCTCAAATAGACAATAATATGGCCTAGGAATGAGACTTTAGCCAAAAAATCACATTTGCTAAGCTTAGCATAGCACTTCTTTTTCTTAACGTCTCTAAGACTATTCTCGTGTTGTTCATGTTCTCAGGCATCCTTAGAATACACTAGGATGTCATCAATAAAACCACAACAAATTGATCCACATAGGGCCTGAAAACCCTATTCATCAATCCATGAATGTCACGGCAGCATTAGTCAACCCAAATGGCATGACCAAAACCTATAATGACCATATCTAAGTTCTAAATGCAGTCTTCATCTCCTTCCTTGAACTTCAACCCATACACTCCTCGATCAGCAGGCTCATTCGAAAAGACACCGCTTCCTTTCAACTGATCAAAAGATCTTCAATTCTCAAGAATGGGCAATTTGCTTTTCACCTGCCACCTTATTAACTGCCGATAACGATGCACATCCGTAGAGTGCCATCTTTCTCTTTTCACAAATAAAAATGTGTGCACCCTAAGGTGACATTAATCGGGCCTGGAGCAAACTTTATCTAAAAGTTCTTGCAATTGACTCTTATCCTTTCACCACTGAGCTATCCCAGTATTTCGTGCCCTCGACATAGTGGACTGCTCCTGGTGACAATTTCTATGGCTAAGTCCATCTCTCTCTCACGTGGAATACCTGGTAACTCTTCGTGAATACATCCTCGAAATTCCCTCACTACTGAATCTTTTCTACATCAACTTGACCTCTCTGGAGTCAAGTATCGTGCCAAGAATGTCTCACATCCTTTCCCCTCATATCCCTCCTACTTACCTAGTGGAGAGATGACACAGATTAATACACTTGGATCCAATGCCTCACTATTACCCCGCCCCGGGGTCGAGCATCTCAACACTCATCGCCTTTGTCCATTAATCCACGATAGCTCTGTTTAGACAACCAATCCATTCCTAGAATCAAGTCGTCTCCTCTTGAATGGTTATCAACCGAAACTCTCGGGGTTTCAGATAACAATGGGGCACTGTGATATGCTATTCACACTAACGTTGTGCCTCAATCTGACTAGCTACATGCATGCTCATATGCTAATTTCTCCTTTGTCGGTACTTTGTCAAATACATGCTCCATGCACACATATGAATGAGTAGATCTGTGATCAATCAAGCAAGTGCTGCATCTCTAGGATCATATAAAGAAAATATAACGCTATAACTTAAGGAGCATTCTGATCCTCATGAGCCTTCATAGCATATGCTCGCGGCCGGTGTCAGAGGGCATGTGATCGATCCACCGCTTCCGCACACTGCGCCGTGTCCTCTGGCGCCGAGACGGGCCACTACGACTCCCTACCCCTACACGAGTCTGGCGGAAGCCGCAGATCTTCCTCCCGCCACTTCCTTGGTCGGGCTTCTAATATCCCCAACTCTCGAGGACACCGTGCTTTCAAAATGCTCAAGGCTTCCACACCTAAAAACACCCCCTCGTCAATATCCCAAACCCCAAATGCCTTTGCGGCAAACGGTGGCGACTCGAATTTCCCGTCCAACCTAAGCACCTCACCGTACTCACGGTTACATCGACCTTTGCCTCTACCCCCCTCGGGGCTGAACTATATTCTGATCGAGTCGAGATCTTCTAGCTCTTTTTCCCGAGGAGGATCTAAGCCCTCTAGAAAACTTCTTCTTGAAAACTTTCTTTGTTGCTCGTTTCTAGTCTCTACTTTCATTGCACTGGACCAACTGATAAAATCCACTGTTTGGAGAGAAGTCATAGGTGCCAAATACTTTGGATGGAATCATGCAATCCATCCTCAACTGCCTACACCGAAATGCCTTTATGAGGACCAATTCTGCATATTTACTAAGATGGCTAAATTCTTTTTCATATTCACCACCGATAAGCTCCTTTGCTTCCAAATTTAGGAACCGAAGCTCTCACTTGAATCCCTATACATTCCCAAGAATACACTTTGTCCTACCTGACAAAGAATCCCATGTCGTGGGACTTGAATCCTTGACTTTGAGTACTAGTTTCCACTAATCATATGCCTCAATTCGCACATGAGACGCACATGATGCTCTTCGATCGGGAGGACATCTAACCTCTTCTAATACTCTATCTAAATTTTTCAACTGCACTCGCTTTCTCTCGACTCCCTTCCATGCTCGACCCATAGAATCCTCTCTGCCTCCATGTCTTCATCGTGTCTATTGGAGCTTTAGTAGAGGTCAATCTATCCAAAACCCGAGCCATGTCTTGCGATATTCTCAAGGCTTCCAGGGTTCACATTAGGTACACATTTTCTCTCGGCTGCCCGCGCATAACCTTGCTCCATTGCTGACACTCTGTTTTCTTCTGGATCGATCCATCTATACAAAACACAAAGGACATCCACATCGTGCCCACACATTAAACACAGTTTTTCTATTTTATATATTTATTCCGTGAGCCACCTAAACTTAGGCTTCCGTAAACGCCTAAACCTAGGCTCGACAATTAAACTGTAACACCCCTTCTCCGATCCGACCCGATTGGCGGGTCCGAACCAACCGGATGCACTGATAATACTAACCGTGACGCCCACCAGAGATAGATGTCAATTGGTGGTCACTTTTATCATACTTATAACCTTTACACTTGCATATTCATATAATGTTAAACAATTAACTTGTATTACATTCAGCACCGATTACAAAATATATATACAAGTTCCAAATATGGAAATGTTCAACATTTACAATATTTACATCGTTTACAAAATTTCATATACAAAATAGACCTAAAGGTTCTCCAAAGGAATCTATTGATGTGTGGCCTTTGACTGCTGATGTGGATTGTCCTGTTCTCCGGTTTCCTCAGACCTACATCGATTGAACACCCGTTAAGCTTTACGCTGGGAATATGACTTCTATTAAGAGTCACCACACTTTATACAAATGCATATAACACATATAATGTTATTATTCTCATTATTTCTCATATATATACTTATCATAATCCGCTTCATTTTATATCATCTTCCAGATATTCTTTCATGTAATCTTGTACTTTTACTGTTTCAGAATCGTGATATACTATCATCACACAGCAAAGGTTATGCTTCCCATATTCTCTTCATTTTTCAGATATAATTGCCATTTCTTTTTTATGTTTCATGTCTGCATAAACCTTAGGAGTGGATACCGAATACTATAATCCATGAGGACCCGAAGGTGCTATATTCACCGGTGATGAAACAAAGGATCCATGAGGGACCCGTAGCGCCTGTAATATACTTATACCCGAAGGTATCATCACCGTCCGAGACAAAGGACCTATTCCATGAGGGCCCGAGGCGCCGTGGCAGACCCTCTCGGGCCACCTGATCCAAACGGATCTATGTCATCACCCACACGGGGTCCCGATTTCCAAATATAACTCGATATGTCGCACTTTTATTTTTCCAACAGTATGCCCATCTATCCCTCTACCAGTTCTAAGGCATAATCACTGTGTATTTTATGCTCAGTATATATCTCATATTCCCGAATAATTATTGTCATTCGGTAATCATATGTGATATATAAATACAATCATTTATTCGTATCTTTTCATTTTTCATATCTCATTATGTTTACCTGTCCTGCCTACTGTTTTCCGTGTTTTCTGGAACTAATATGAGTTCCAATCTTATCAAGCTGTCTATTGATGGATTGTTGACTCAATGGGCTTTCCATAGAGTCCAAGAACACCCAAATCGGAGTTCAAACGAAGGAGATATGACTCCTCGGCTGGAGGTCATGCGCAGTCGCCTTGACGATGACTCCTCGACCTGACGAGCTATACCGAAGTGACAAGCCCGCTTGACGCCTCGTCTGACATCTAATATCTCTCAGGCATATGGATGGATTCTTTACTCAATGGGCTTTCCATAGAGTCCAAGAACCCTAAATCGGAGTTCAAAACTAAGGAGATATGACCTTCCGAAGTTGGGAGGTCTTGGCGCAAATGGCCTTGACGAGTCAAGTTACACTCGCCGCGAATGCTTCACCGACGACCCTCGTTTCGACGACTTCGCCCACCGCTGACGACTATTGTTCACCGACGCACTCGTTTGACGGCCCGCTCCACCGCTGGTCGGCTACCGCTTCACCGACTAATTTCGTTTGGATCTAATTCCTCGCCCATCGCTGGACGACCACCGCTCATTGACGCACTCGCTTGACGACCGCCCACTATCGTCGACTACCGCCACCGACGACTTGTTCGACACTCTCGCCCACGTTGGACGCCACCGCTCATTGACGCACTTTTGTTCGACGCCTAATTCGCCCAATCGCCAGCTACCATCGCTCATCGACGAATTTCTTGTTTGACTAATTTCGTCCAATCGCCGATCGACTCATCGCCTATCGACGACCCTTGTTTGACGACTGGCCCACCGTTCACTGATCGTTCAGTAAAAGACCATAACTTGGTCTACAGGAGTCCGAACTGAGAAAGTCAAAAGCCTAAACATCAAGTTCATTGGATGTGGCTACACCACAGAAGGACTTACTGCCAAATTCTCTTTATTTCTGCTCAAAACTGTTCTAAGGTCCGGCTAGTTGACCACTGGCAGTAACCCACCCTACTGTATTTAGCTGGGCTGACCCCAGTAAAAGGACTATAACTTGGTCTACAGAGGTCCAAATCGAGTAATTCAAAAGCCTAACATCAAGTTCATTGATGTGGCTACACTTTACTAGAAGGACCTCACTTAGAATTCCCCCGTATTTCTGACCCAACAACTGGCTCTAAGATCCGATAATGCATATGATCGACGATAGGGAATTTTCTCGGGGTTCAACTTGCAACTAGACCCCTTCACACTCATATTTAGGAGCCTTAAAAAGCTCTTCTTAACTCAACCCTACAAGAAAGGAGTTTCAGAGTTCCTAAACCCAAACCATACACAAGATAGAGTGGTCTTTAACCATGTATCTAAACTTTATACCCAAAACTAGACTTCCATACTCCCATAGTTTACATACAATTTATTCATGGTTCCATACTTCTTATACCAAATCTATAATTCCATACCAATACCCATATTTCATACTTTATGTATACAAAATCATAGTTCCATACAACTCAAGACATGTATCCGCACTCCATACTCAAATTCCATACTGTATTCCCTTCTTCTTTCTTTCTTTCTTCTTTCTTCTCAGATTCCGTCTCTTTTCTCCAAGACCAAAATAAGATATTCTTTTCTGGGTCTTATCCTTATTTGATCTTATCCCCTTTATTTTATTTCTGGGTCTCCTAACTCTATAATATTTCGCAAATCAATTTATAATATTTTTTACAATATTCTCAAATCTTCTTTATTATTTGTAATTTAACTTTATGCATATTCCTACTTTTGTTTTTATCTTTATTTTATTCGAATAAATATACTTTATTATTATTATACCCAAAACATGTTATAAACTGTTAGTATAATTCGGGTGTTACAATACAAGGTATACTCTTTTCCCTGAGTAGGTCAGTCAATAGCTGGTGCTTCAACCAAGATCTTTCTTCAACTGCTCAAAACTATTCGATATTTGTCCGTCTAATTAAATTTTATTCCTTTCCCTCGAGTAACTGTGAGCTGAGAAGCTATGACCGAAAAGCTCTCACAAATCTTTCTATAATAACCTACAAGCTCAAGAAATCTCTCACCTCAGTTACATTTTGAGGTGATTTCCACCACAACCGCCCAATCTTAGCAAGATCAACCTTATACCCTCAAAGAGACACAATACGCCTAGGAATGAGACTCCTTTAGCCAAAAATCACATTTGTCAGCTTAGCATATAACTTCTTTTCTCTTAAAGTCTCTAAGACTATTCTCAAAGTTGTTCATGTTCTCGCGGCATCATTAGGAATACACCAGATGTCATCAATAAAACCACAAATAAATTGATCCACATAGGCCTGAACACCCATATCCATCAAATCCATGAATGCCGCGCATTAGCTTCAACCCAAATGGCATGACCAAAACTCATAATGACCATATCGAAGCTCTAAATGCGCCTTTACATCTCCTTCCTTACCCTCAACTCGATAATACCCCGATCAGAAGGTCTATCTTCAAAAGACACCGCTTCCCTTCAATCGACAAAAGATCTTCGATCCTCGGCAATGGGTACTTATTTTTCACTGTCACCTTATTGATCTGCTGATAATCGATGCACATCCGTAGAGTGCCATCTTTCTTTTTCATAGCAAATACAAAGTAACTCTAAGGGACACACCTGGTCGGATAAACTTTATCTAAAAGTTCTGCACTGAGTTCCTACTTCTTCACTCCGTTGAGCTATCCCGCACGGTAGCCTTTGATACACATTTGGAAGTGATAATTATAATGGAATCTAGCACATTTAACTCACAATTTACTCCACATTTACAAGAACAGTACTTCTAATTTCTTCGTGTTTTCGGGATTAGTGCAGTCTTTCAGTTTAAAACGTAGTGCACAAGGATGTAAGTTCTGAAGCCAATATGAAGCAACGTGGATGTGGGCGAAATAATCGCCTAAGTCTCGAACCCCAGCAAGGAAAGCACTAGAGGACATCTTCTACCGGTAGAACTTCAAGTCCTACCGGTAGAACTTGTTGGAAAATTGGCAGTGAGCATCTTCTACCGGTAGAACTTCAAGTCCTACCGGTAGAACTTGCTAGAAAATTGCAAGAGTATCTCTCTACCCAGAACTTTAAGTCCTACCGCAGAGAACTTTATGGAACTTGCTGGAATTGTCCAAGAACTAACTGAACATCTGATGTCCTTTCTATACAAACCCAATCACTTAGTAGCTATATATGGGAGCACACGCGGCATCCAGAAGGTGCTTCTGAGTTTCTTACGTCTCCTTGCCAGTTTCAGTCACTCGCCCAGGCTCTCAAGAGTCTCCACTTTCAGAGTGCACCTGTGGAACCCATTTTATCACCTTCAGAAAGTTTTGATTCAAGAGTTTGTAATCTTTTCAAGATAAATATTTATCTTGCTTTTAAATTCGTGATTCCATATTCTTCATTCCCCGCTTTAAGGTTAATTCCCATTTCCAAAGAATATTGTTCAAGATTAACGTCAACCTGAATCGCCCATAAGTTTGTTGAGTTCCCAAACCTCTTATCATTGGATCATACTGGGAAACTCACCTCGATCAAGGTAAAAGCCTCACCCTTTTTGATCTTCAATGGATCAGGTAATATTAATCACTTGTGTAGAAAGGTTTTAAATCCTTAGTCAAGTATTATTCTTGACAATGTGCTAACGAGATATCCTTTCACAATGCTAAAGTTGATCATGAATGCAAGCCAAGGGGTTCGCTTAATTGAGAACAAGTGTTTAGTATTATTACTGATCATCTTTATTTTCCAAAAGTATTTAAAGATAAATCTCCATCGAAGACTGCTTATCAATGGTTCAGATGAGTTTACAAATGAGAGGTGGATTGCCCAATCATACAGAGGAACCCAACCCAAAGAATTCTGTTCTTCATTAAAACATTCAAAACAATCAACCATTCACCAAACAACAATATCATGCGCTTTTAATTATACTTTATGGAATATCCATTGATCAACAATCCCAGAGAGAATAATCCGCGGATTCACAGAGCTACATCACATCATCCATGACCTCCACGCCAGGGAATGTAACTGAAGTCACCAATCGCATCACATTTTTGGTGCCGCGTCGGGAGTGCGGCTTAATAACCGTTGATCCAAGAGAGCTGAGGTAAATTCTGCAATTGCATTAAAAGCCATCCCAGATGCTTCCACTTTTCTTTTGTATTTTTTATTTAAGAAGAAACTAAGGCTTTGTTTCGGACTAGTTGTGTTTTTTTAAAAGGGCTGTCATTGTGGTCAATTCAAAAGTTGTCTACTTAGTTCATGATCCAATCCCTATTAAAACTCCAGAATCCATAACAGCTCTACAATCAAGATAACATTTTACCCAAATATTGATCCATAACTGGCCATAGTTGACTCAGAACTTCCAATATGGGGTAATGCCACTACTTCCAATGTAGAACCCAAACATAGAAAGTGGAAATGGTAATCTTCAAAGAAAATCATAAGATAGTTCTCCTCGCCCTTTACTCTTAATGTGGAAAGAACTTTAGAGAAATCCTACAACCTCAAAGGACTACAACCAATTTCAGATTCGCTCTTCTTGAAGAGGCCACTCAATTTCTAATGAAGTCGAATGATCCGCCTCTTACTCAGATATCAAGGGTTCGACCGAGAACCCTTATTCATTCATGAGAGATTTTGAAGATGTTTGCAAGAGTATTTCTTTCATCGGCTCACCCCTCCACATAATCCGTTTAGTTTTATTCTCTTTGCTTTAAAGGAGAAAGCTAAATTTGGTTTCATTCCTTGGCACCAAATTCGATTTCCTTACATGGGAAAATATGCTTAAATGAGTTCCCTCAACAAATCTTTTCCCGCCTCGCACTAACTAATGCTCTTACGAGCAATCTCGTAACTTTTCAAAAGCCCTGGGAACCGTTTCGCTGCAGACGGGAAAGATATATGATCTTCTCCATGCTATCCTCACCATGGATTGGATGTAGACAAATATAAAGTATACTTTCATCAAGGATTATCCCCGACACAAATGTACATCCGTATGATGTGTGCAGCGAATTCTATGAAAAGAGTGCTAGTGGCTATAGCAGAATGCTCGAACTCGGGAGACTAACACCCTTAGACATCAGCTAAAGTGCACAAAGACATCCACCTGGGTGGCGGAATCCACCACCTAAGAGAGACGATGAGTTGCAGCCAAAATTGCCAATTTGACAAGGAAGTTAGAGGCCATAGGAGATGAAAAGGTGAATGAGGTAACTGTAGTGTGCCTCAACTACCTTCGCACTAAATGGACTCAGAAAGAGAGAGCCATGCATTATATGCGATGACCCTACACACTGACCATTAACGCTTTTAAATCTTCCTCAAGTTAAGGGAGCCATTCAAATTGAACAAGCCAACGCCTTAACTACCAAAGGAAACCTTTCAATTCCCCATACTAAATCCTATAATCCTGTGGGGCAAGCGATCCTAATTTTTTTTAGCCGGAGGAACGAGGGAGTAGCCACCTAACCTACCAAACAACTGTCCTCACTATCCAAACCAAGGTTTTCCAAATTCCATTCCTTCCATTTCGTAATCAAGGTCCCTAAGGATTTCTGCTGAAACTCTAATCAAGGTCATCATCCACCGAACCAAGGGAATCAAAACTCACAAATTTACCAACCTCCACATAAGAGAAGTCCTGAAGACATAGTTGTACACAGACAAACCCAAAGAATCCACAAACACACTCCGAATCAAGCTCAATGATGAGATCCCGTGATAACCAAGACTCTCATCTATAGGTAACCTTCAACAAGAAAAAGGGAAACTTCCATCACAACTCCATCCAAACCCAAGGTCAAAACAGCCATGGGAAGTTTAGGTTCATGATAGGCACCCTTGAAAGACCGTAAAGCTTGTCACTACCCTTCGGAGTGGTAAGGTAGTTGACAAAACTATTCCAACCAAGGAATCATCACAAGAGTCTCATAGGGAATTGGCTAGGGAGGATGAAAATCGATTACTACCTCTGGGTCTCCTAATATAGATGGCAAAGATGATCAATCAGAGGAAGACAAATCCAATCATATCCCTCCAGCTCCATACCCTCATAGATTGAGAGCACCAAAGAAAATACTAATCATTCGGAGATTTATGAGCTGTTCAAACAAGTCAAACTGAATATTCCCTTGTTAGATGCCATTAAGCAAATCCCATCATATGCTAAATTTTTGAAGGATTTGTGCACGGTAAAAAGGAAACTAGGAGTCAACAAGGAGGCATTCATGACTGAACAATCTACGTCCCTAATTCGGAACAATTTGCCCCCAAAATACAAAGACCCAGGTAGTCCTACTATTTCTATAGTAGTAGGAAATTCAAAGTTGGGGCATGCTTTAGTGGACTTAGGGGCAAGTGTTAATTTGTTGCCTTATTCAAGATAATGCCGACTTAGTGGTTAGAGAATTAGAGCCAACCAATATCACCCTTCAACTAGCTGACCGGAGCGTGAAAATTCCTAGAGGGATAGTGAAGGATGTATTGGTCCAAGTGGACAAATTTTACTTCCCTGTCGATTTTGTGGTGCTTGACACTCAGCCTGGTGGTGAACTGGGCGGAACCTGGGCCTCGTAATTTCGGTCGACCACGGCAACTCGCACGCCATCATACATTGCGGTGGAGGCCTAATGACACTTCTATTCGTGGGAACATGACTGTTAACTGGAATATTTTCAATGTACTCAAAGGAATGGGAGATGAAGAAGATATCGTGAAATTAACATGGTCAGACCAAGGGTACAAAAAATACCCGATAATGTCTCATGATGATCCTCTTAAGTCATGTCCTGTCATCGACCGATGAGGAAGTGACCACCTTTGGAGTCGTGAGTTTCTCCACTCTATAATCGAGCATCGTGGATGTATTTTGGGTTACCGTGGGCACCCCAAATTTGAACCCTTGCCGCTAAACGAGATAAGACATTGCCTTCTGAGGAGAAGCCACCTAAGTCAGCTAAAAAAAACCTTTTACCAATACATCTTAAATACGATTCTTGTGGGAGCAGACACTTTTCTCAAGAATCATATCTTCCTCATTCAAACACGACGGACTCAAGAAACTCAATTGGAAATATTGAAACCCACAGACTTGCTTTTAGGGCCGACAATTGCAGAGCATAAGGGAATCATTCCTTGATCCGCATTAACATAGAATTCACTTAGAAGAGGATGTTAAACCTTCTGTGCAACCACAGAGATGATCGAATCCCAATAATGAAAGAAGTGAAGAAGGAAGTTTTAAACCTTGGATGTAGGGGTTATCTACCCTACTGCGTATAGGCAAGTGGTTAGTCCAACACAAGTAGTTCCAGAAGTCAGAATCACAAGAGCTTGCCAATGAAAATAATGAAGCCTATTCCTACTCAAGTACACCAGATGGAGGTGCATAGATTATAGGAACTAATGCGTATTCAGGAAAGACCATTTTCCTCTTCCGTTTGTTGATCAAATGTTAGAGAGAGTTGCAGGGCACGAATTTTATTGTTTTCTTGATGGTACTGTGGTACAATCAAATTGAGATAGCTTTCAAAGATCAAGAAACTACATTCACTTGCCTGCGCCTTTCGCTTTAGGAAGATGCCTTTGGACTGCGTAAATGCAACTTAACTTTCCAACGATGCATGATGGGAATTTAAGTGACATGATAGAAATCATATCGGAGATTTTCAGCGGATGATTTCGCTTTGGTGACTCGCTCGGTGAGTCATAAAATTTACGTAGTGTTTCTGAGAGGTGTTTCATGAGTGAAAAATCTTGTGTTAAATTGGGGAGAAATGTCACTTCATGGTAACATGCGAATTGTTTTAGGCCACATAGTATCAAAAGATGGAATTGAAGTTGATATACTGTTGAGCCGATTTCTAATCTCCCCGCTCCTAAGTGTGTTAGAGACATAAGGTCATTCTCGGGTCAAGGTCGGTTACCCAGACGTTTATAAAAGATTTTAGTGCTATAGTCCGGCCCTTATGTACTTTGGCTTGATAAAGAGATCCCTTTTCGCATGGTCACAAGCTTGTGACATTGCTTTACTAAGCTAAAAACATGCCAGTGCTACCACTCAATCATGCTAGCTCTAATCGGGACCTCCATTCAGATCATGTGCGATGCTAGTGATTACGCCACAGGAGCCGTAGTTAGGATGCAGGAGGACAAAAAGGCTTTTGTCATTTACCATGCCGCAAGACACTAGACTCGCTCAGCCAACTACACAAACTACGTAAAAGAGTTTCAGCGCTTGTCTTTGCTCTAGAAAATTCAGGTCATATATTGTTGGCTCGAGGACCATCTTTACACATCACGCAGCCAAGTACTTCATTTCCTGCTGTGATACGAAACCAAGGTTGACTAGGTGGATTTTACTATGTCAAGAATTCAACTTGACCATCAAAGATAAAAAGGGGGTTGAGAATGTGGTCACACCACTTATCCTCGATTGCCTGCATCCAACTCCCGCTTTAGCATACCCATAGTGATAGCTTCCGATGAGCAACTCTTTCGCTTCTCGTCTCAAGACCGTGGTATGTCGATGACAGAACATCAGCCAACGCTTTCGTATCTCCCAAAGCCTTTTTAATGGACTTCTCTAACAAAAGGAAATTCTGATGTATATTAAGAAATACTATTCGATGATCCCATTCATTTAAAGATCGGGTCTCCGATCAAATAATGAGGAGATGTGTACCAATGACGAACAAGTGAGGATTTTAACTTCGCCACTGGCCTGTGGAGGACATTTTCCGCTCAAAAACAAAGCAGATAAGATTTTGCAAGTCGGGCTTTATTGGCCCACTCATTTAAAGATTGCTTCGATTTCGCAAACGTGTGCTCAATGCCAAAGAACTAGAGGGGTCATACAGTTTAAACATGATGCCTCTTCTACCCCACCTCAATCATTGTACCTTATTGGGGCATGACTCTATGGGCTCTTTCCCTTCTCGTGGCTATCTCTACATTTTATTATCTGTTGACTATGTGTCTAAGTGGGTTGAGGCAATTCCAACGAGAACCAATGACCATAAGGTTGTTTTGAAATGTATAAAGGAACATATTTTTCTCATTGGGAACGCCGCAATTGCTGATGATGGACTCCACTTTGCACCATCTTGAAAATCATAAAGAAATATGGAGTCACCCATAAAGTATCCACGGCTACCACCCACGCATCATCGGTCGGGCCGAGTCAGCTAATAGGAGATAAAACACATTTTTAGGAAAAGACGGCTTGCCCGAATCGAAAGATCAATAATTCCGCTTTACCGATGCTCTTCGGGGCATACCGCATCGCTTTAAAACTCGTTTTCGCATGTCTCCTTATAGGCTAGTTTATGGCAAAGCTTGCCATTTGCCGTAGAGATGGAACACTGTATTTACTAAGGTTCGAACTTTGACTCGATCTAACTCAAGGTGTAAGGCCATTTATTTGCAGCTTAAATGAACTTGAAGAGCGCGGGAGGGAATCAGAGAAAGCTCCTTCCAGAATTTACAAGGAGCTGCCTGCTTATTCCATGACAAGTCTATTACTAGGAAAACTTTCAAACCCAATCAAAAAGTACGTCAGATAGTTCCCGACAGATCTATTTTCCCTGAAAGCCCATTCTCGCTTTGACCGGTCCTTTCATCGTTAAGGTGGTTTATCCATACTCTGAGTCGTGGAAATTGAAAATCCCGATTAATGGAACTCCTTCAAGGTGAATGGCCACGCCTCAAACCATTCCTCGAGCACTTCTCTCCTCACGAGCACACCATGGATTTGCAGACTCCGCCACCAAAAACTCTCTTCCAAGTAACTCGCCCTCAAATTGTTGTAAATAGTTTTGCTTTTATTGTTTCGCTTATTTTTATTTTTTTTTTACTTCAATTGCATTTTTTTCATTTGCTTTTCAATAACATAGAAAATAAAAAATCGTGGGGTCGTTTGTTTTGATCCTCACCACTGTGGGGTACTTTTAGTTCACAAAGATAAGGACAATGTCATTTCGCAGTAGGGTAGTGTACACCGGTCGAACGTAACTACGCCACTGCTATGTGTCTGTCAAAATTTTCAAAATTTGCTTTTGAGTATTATGTTTTACTCGCGACCGTATACCGTGATCTCATATAGCCTCCACATCATCTTATCGCATACATCTTAACGCGCCACACAACAAGCCTTTGTATTCTTCTCGTGAATCGTTCCTCCTCGCATTCTACCTACGATCATTTAACACCGATTTCGATAACCAATCCTGAATCGACACCGAAACTCGCAAAGCAACTGATCTTGAGAAAGCCAGAGAGGAGGCAAACGCTAGGCTCTTCGTGGATGGCAAAAACAAATGGAATATGAAGAGGCGCCTAAAATTTCATTTAAAACCCTTTCTACTCCACTTCACTTCACCCCACCTAAGAGGACTTTAAGTCTCTACCCAGAACTTTGCCATTGGAAACCCCTATTTGCCATTGCCCGGATCCATTTCTCGTGCTCACCCGTAGCTCCCGGCAAACATAGCCCCATCTCTACCATATCCGATAAATCCTCACTTTCTCAAGAGGATGTAACCCGTTTTCCTTTTTTCTTCACCGGCTGAGGCACGCTCTTTCTTTACCGCTTCCATAGAGGAACTGGATGCCTCCCCTTCCCTGCATTCTAGAACGCGCCATGGAAAAATGACAATGATAGTAATGACGCCCAGACGGCCCAAATAAATCCATCATGTCCCAATATCCTATCTCAAAATGCTTCGGCCCCGATTAGTGTGCCTAATTCTATTCCCAAGCGTAGAATTATAATTGCCTAGCATTGTAACACGTGGGAATCTTACGTGTCATCTCCACAGAGTGTCTGATTCAAGATCAATAGACATTCTCCAGTTCAAGTATGATTTAAAGAACCGCAATGTTGTGTTGTTTGACCGAATGGTCGATTGGGTTTGAATGTTTTAAATAGAAAGACAATTGCTGGATTTTTAGTGGTTCCACTCACTTATGATCGTAAATCCCACCTCTCATTTTATAAACTCATCTAGAACCATTGATAAACGGTCTTCGACGGAGGATTTATCTTTAAATGCTTTTGAAAATAAAGATGATCGAGTAATACTAAACACTTGTTCTCACTAAAACGAACCCTTACCTTGCATTCATGATCAAGCACAACTGTACCGAGGATATCTCTGCCAACACATTGTCAAGAATATGCCCAACCAAGGATTTAAACCTTTCTACACAAGTGATTAATATTACACAATCCATTGAAGATCAAAAGAGGAATCGAGGGATTTACCTTGATTCTGTGGTGAGTTTCCGTACGATCCCAAAGAAGGGATTTGGGACCCATAAAACTTATATGAACGATTAAAGTTGAAGAATCCATTAATCATAAAACAATACCTTATGAACTGAATTAACTTGTAAAACCAGAATGGTAAGAATATGGAATACTTAAGATTTAAAGCCGAATAAATATTTATGCTGGAAAAGATTACAAACTCTTGAATCCAAAACTTCTAAAGAATGGAAATCAAACTGATCTACAAGGTACCACTCAAAAATTGAGAAAAACTCTTAAACCTAAACCCTAGAAGAAGAACTAAAAACTAAAAAGAGAAAACCTAAAAAAACTCCGTATGCCCCCCACTCTAGTCCTCCCCTTTATAGCCCCCTCCAAAGTGATTTTCCCATTTCGCTTGCTTACTAAAGCAGCTCCTCGCGTACGACATTGGAATTCTTGGACAATTCCCTAGTTCCATAGAAGTTCCACCGCAAAGGACTCAAAGTTCTACCCAGAAGATGCTCACCGCCAATTTTCTAGTGGAGTTCCACCCAGAGGACTCAAGTTCACCCCAAGAGAAAGAGATGCTCACCGCCACTTTTCCAACAGAAGTTCCCACCGGTGTGACTTGGTTCACTGCAGAAGATGTCCTCTGCGCTTTCCTTGCTTTGTCGGGGTTCCGAGACTCACACCACTCACCCACATCCACATTGCTTCATATTGGCTTCCCGAGCTTACATCCTCGCGGCACTTACGTTTTAAACCCGAAAGACCCGCACAAACTGAAACACGTAAGAAATTAAGTACTGCTCTATGCCAGCGTGGGTAAATTCAGAGTTAAATGTGCTAGATTCCATTATAATTATCACTCAAATGTGACTATCACACCCCCAATCCGCATCTTGCTAGTCCCTAGCAAGATTTAGATCCTTGAATCACCCACTAGGTATGAATCTAACTAAGGCGCCTACATACTCGTTTCGTGCAAGAATCAGAAAATAGCACTTATGGAATAGAACATTTCAATCTAATTTTAGTATGCACCAACATGACTCAATTAGGACTCAGCCAATATTCTTACACAATGAACATTATAAACATGCTAACACAAAATCAAGTTATTCAAATAAGGATTATGGATTTAAGAAATGTAAGGTAGTCATGCTTGCAGTGAACTGAATGATAGAAATAAGGTAGGCAATCATATAACATAGAACATGTAACCATCATGCATAATGTCAAAAGGAACAGAAAACATAAGTCGAATCAAAGAGGTCTTAAGAGTTTGTAATGACCGGGCTAAATGAGAAAAGGTAAAAGATCAAAACGTAAGTTGCATAACATGGCTATGTCTACTACCCGACGCTATCACTTAGTCGTTTGAACATAATTAGTAAAGGTCGTTTCCCGCCTCATCGCAGAGGTCATATTGAACATAGCTCAGCCGCACTCTTCGATTTTCCCTCTAACCGAGCAGTATATCTCGCCATCGCTGGCTCCCCCCCAGATGTGGCCTTCGTGGCAGCACGCCGCCCATTCGCTTTCCCGCGATTTATCTCAACCACTGTCGTCATCCTTCTCGTGCATGCCATACAGGCGCCGGAATCTGCGAGCTGGTGCGGTCCTGGCAGGCAGGCACTACGGCACCAGGTCGAACTGCGAGGTCGCCGCCGCCTCAGCCTGCCGTATCGCCGCCAGAGTCACTTCTCTTAATCGCTCGCTTTCTTTCTACAATAGTCACAGCGAGGACCATCTTCGCTTATCGCCAATACAGTAAAGACATCTATCATATATTTATGTACATTGCTTTCAGTCATAATCCGTAGCAACAGCTCGAGGCCCGCTCTGGATCGGGAGATTTTCATTGGGCCGGTTAAATGCGATTGCGCATCTTACTCATCGTGCGTATTCGGCTTTGTCTTTTCAGGACAAATTTCGTTTTCATAAACTATTCATACAGATGGTGCACACAGCTTTCCGCGCTGGCACGTCAGCACGGCCCCGAAAGGATATGGTCAGCTCACCGCCAGTAATATATGCGCAGTTATCGAGTCGCAGCACACTAAAAGCTGTGCTTCACACGCTTTCACATTGAGCCACCTCGCGATTTTCCTTTTCACCAGAATCCTCACTACCGAAGGTAGTATTCGCTATCTGCAGTGTACTTTAAGTGCATATTTTGCCTTAGATGGCTTGGTTTCCCCGATGGATAACACGCTTCTTCCGCAGCTGGAAACTCCTATTTAACATTAAGCCGACCAGGCTGCGCTCACTGGGTCTTCTGCTAAACATGCTTCCTATCTTCTTCATCGGCCACCTCGCGCCCGGCAACCTCACTTTCTCGGCAGGATGTAATCGTTTTCTCTTTCTTTTTCATCGCCAGGCACGTGCTTCTTCTGGCTTTTCATAGATGAACCCGGAGGCCTCCTCTTCCTAGCATTTAACGCAACATGAAACACAATGATACGACGCCAGATGGCTCGTAGTCAAATATCATGTCCCAACATCGCATCTCAAAATTTCCGCTTTCGAAGTATTATGTTTTACCTGCATTGTACATACCTGCTTGATCTCATATACTCTCCACATCATCTTATCGCATGTACATCTTAACAAGCACACACAACAAGCCTTGTATTCTTCTGTGAATTGTTCCTCCTTGCATTATACCTACTTTACTGCTCACCCAAACCACAGACTTATGCCCAAAAATCATCTTACCTACATTATTTCCATTTGTGCAGACTAATTTGATGTATTGCAGCACTTACATCATAGTCTTTAGAACATCTTGCATAATTGGAAATGATTAGAGGCCATTATTTCTCAGATAATTGTGGGAGTTGCAAAGGTCTCATCCCTTGCACCCATTTCGGAAGCCAGTTAGTTAAGTTTATTCAAACCCTAGGCATCCGGATGTATGGAACAGCAGTGGTTCTCATGGAGAGTTTGAAGATATCCCAAGAATGAATTACAGTACGAAGTCTACGAATGCAGTCAGTTGTGGAATTTGAACAAGAGAAAAAGTGAACATGCGAGAAAACATGGATGAAAGGCAGTTGAACAGGTCAAGATGTATAGTGGCACCGCTGCTTTCAAAGTGAAAAAAAAATATATATATATATATATATATATATATATATATATATATTCAAAAAAAAAAAAAAAAAGAGAAAATCAAAGCAGCCAGTTCTACTCAGACAACTTTAAGTCCTAATTTTAGAGAACTCCAACAAAAAAATACAAGAGCAAAGTCCCACCGGTAGAATCTCTTAAGTTCTACCGTAGAACTTAAAGTCTCACCTAGAATCAAGCGGAAATTAAGGTAAAGGGTTTTTTAAACTAAATTTGGCGCCTTCATATTCCATTTGTTTTTTTGCTATCCACAAGAAGAGCTCTAGCCGTCATTTCCTCTCAGCCAAGCTTTTCAAGATCAGTTGCTTTGCCAAGGCTCGTGTGTCCGCTCCAATTGGTTATCTCGAACAAGAAAAACACAAATGGTAAGCCCGCAACTTTTTTTTACTAGCATTGTTGATCTTCTCGCTTATACATGGATTTGTTTGATCGATCTGGGTGATGTTATTTTCGTGATTTGGCTGGCCGGGAGTGTCTCGCTGTCCATATGGCAAAGAGATTCATTGAACTGGGATGCACGGCAAAGCTGCCCAGTTATTGCTCAGATAGATGAGTTGGACATGATGACGGCTTCTCGGCCATCCTGGCCAGCTATTACATCACTGGTCATCGATGGTGACGCTTCAAGAAACGGAAGGGGAAGGCATCCAGTTCCTCTATGGAAAAAGCAGTAAAGAAGAGAAATTACGCCTCCCAACCAAAGGAAAAAGAAAAAGGAAATGTGCTTACATCCTCTTCGGGAAGTGAGGTGATTTATCGATAGTGTCGATGAAGAGATAGAGGCTATGTTTGCCGTAAGACTCGAGGCGGAAGACGAAATGGATCCTGCAATGGCAAATAGGGTTTCAATGCGAGAGGGGCGTTAATCTGGAAACATCTTATATTCTCATCCTGATCGTGGTAATTATCCAGAGAAAATATGCACTCTTCGTGCACCTGGGATCATGATACTTTACCAAGAGTTCGGGAGTTCTACACCAATTTGAAGGAAAATCACGCACACTGGGTATCGAAACTTCAAGACGGGAAAGGCACCCTTCTGCAGGTCACTCCCGACTCGATAGCACATGCCTGCACTCATGATTCTACCTTACGCGGACTGCCATATCCACTGTAGCCATTACTGATTTCGATGCCCACTATTCACTCGAGGCTTGCACTGGCCCCGTACTCCATGAACGGATTTATGAAACAAGAATTCGTCCTCGAGCAAAGCCGGAATACGCCCGATGAACAAGATCATCCACACCCGCATTGGGCCTGGTGGCTGTGAAAGTCCCAATGTAAGAGCAGATTCATTTGTTGTAATGAGGTTATGACTGAAGTTAATTGATCTATGCACCAGCCAGTATGGTGCGCGGGCGAGGAGTTCTTGCAATATTCGCGGCAAACCTGAGTGGCATTCCGTTCCTCACTCTGTGACTAGCATTGTGAAGAAGCTGGGATGAGGGAACAAGAAGAAAAGAGGGTGATACCTAGCGTGAGCAGATCACAACTAAGACTCCGAGGCGAAGAGCCGAGCGGGCCCCACGAGACCACGCCCTCGCTATTTCAGATTCTCCTCTCAGACCACTTCTTCCACAGCCTCCAAAGACCTATGAGCACATCGCTTTCAAGAGGATGGAGCGCGATCATGGTGTCTCAAGTGCATCCTGGGAAGGTATAGCTGGACCGACGCTCTCCGCACTTTCGAGAGCCACATCTTCAGTGGGGAGCTGATGGCGGATTTACTTCTCCAGATTAGAGGGAGAACTGTACAACTAGACGACCTGTGTGGACGAGGACGCATTCTCTTTTGATGAGGATGAGGACGACACTGCATAGTTGTGTTAGGCTAGACTAGGGTTGTCACGCCCCCGATCCCGGCCCGACCCGATTGGCGGATCCGAACCGGAACCGGCGTGATGCTACTCCATATACGATATATTGGGACTCTCATCGACCGCTCTTTCTCGCAAATGCACTGCACTCTATCGCCACAAACAATTTCAGTAATAACAAAATCATTTGCATATGTACAAAGAACTAACACCGGAGTGGTGTCCATCACAATTTATACACATATACGAGTCCTATTACTATACAATTACTTATATATGTACATATTTAATAGAGTTTAGCATTTACATTGTTTCAAAAAGAAACAAAAGATTCTTATACATTATACCAAAATCTTCCAATGGACTCTATTGATGTGCGTTGACCCCTATCAAATATGGATCGACTCGTACTGCTTCCTCTTCTCCCTGCACCTGGATCGACCCGTGCTAAGCTTTACGCTAGTGGGAACATAAGCATGGACAACACCACTACATCGTCACAAGCCATACATGCATCATATATATATCTAAACATTTTTCTATAACGTAAATTCCTTACTACTCCTTTATTATCCCACGTATGCTCAATCTTTTTCTATTACATGTTCTATGCTCCTAAAGATCTCCTTTATTTATACTTTTTATGTATTCCTATTCGCATTTTTATATATTCCTATACTTTATCCCCGTGTTCATCTTTTCACGCTTGTTATATGTCTTTTCAATGTTCCTATTCTTGTCAAATTTCATAGCATGTCTCTAGTTTATGTCTTTTTCATCTTTCTAGCTTCTATGATTTATTGCATTCTTCACTTTCATACTTGTACTATTGTATACTTTCCTATTATAGGTGTTCATCCTAGACTGTCTATATCCCGTTATCCCGCACTAATCCTACTTTTCGTGTTTTTATACCTATTTTCATATCAAAGTTATAATGTACTTCTTATTCTTGTAAATCTGTCTGCATTTCATCGCATAAGGCTATGCTTCATATCATATCCTATTATATACTTTTCGTGATCCATTTCTTTGTGTATACTTTTCCTTTTTCTTTTATTATTTTCATGTTTGCAAATACCTTAGAAGCGGATTCGAAACTATGTACCGGAAGGTACTATCACCGCATTTGCGCGTTGATCTCTCGGGTCTGTGTACCATGGGTACTATCACCGCATTTGCGATGCTGATTTCTCGCCTATGTGTACTAAAGGTACCATCACCGCACGGCACAGTTGATTTATCATTGCGGTGACTTTAAGTGGGCCACCGATCCAAACGGATCTATATCATCACCCAAACCCAGCCTCACATCTCGCTTCATGAATATGTCGCAAGAATCAGATCTTCTCTATAGCATGTCATCTATCCTCTACCAAGCTCTAAGCAGATAATCACTTTTATTACATTTTCGTACATATCTCATAAGCATAAATGTAACTATTGTTTACTATAATTGCTTATGCATATATACTCATCATTTCTTTTACTCAGATTAATTCTCATATCTCAGCTTCATATTACTATTTCATTCCTATGCTTTGTCATCTTTGCTTATCTCTATCGTTCTTATCATTTATGTCTTTTTATCATATGTTCCTAGCGTGTTCCATCTTATCATTTTGCCTGCTGAAGGTACTCATACATTACGTATTCTATCATTTGTTCTTAGCATGTTCTATCTATTCATTTAAATATATCTATCATATAATTTCTATGTTCATATTAATGAACACATCTATGAAATACACCTCATTCATATATTCTTATTCCTTATGAATCTAGTTTACTTAGGAATTGGAATCGATCCAATCGGATCATCCAAACTAAAGTTATGCATTTTCTACAACTAGTCATTTTACCGATTTTTCTGATGACAGTTTGTATTACTCAATTTTCCGGGGTCTTAACTTAATATTTTGACACTATGTCCTTATACTCATTTAAAGCTAAGGTGCTAAGGGTTCTATTCCAATTGGAATCACCCAATTCGGAGCACCGGAACTCAAGTTACGTCCGAAACAACCCGGACTTCTCTATGTTCAACACTGAAACCAGAGTTTGGTTTGCACATGGTCCCACTTCGAGTGTATTTGTGGGACACTTAGGATCAGAATTTGGCAATTCCTTCTCTTTAAGTTTTGTTCTCCTTGAAGTCTATTTTAATTGGCCACTTGAATCACCCAATTCGGTAAAGAAATGAGGTTATGGCCAAAATACAAAACTGGTCAGAACAGTGAAACAGAACAAGTTCTATCGGTCGAACTTAACTTCTACCGGGTAGAACTTAGCCAAAATGACCGATCGAAGTTCTACCGGTAGGACTTAAGTTCTACCGGTAGAAGACATCCGAGAATGCCCAGAATGGGTGTTTTCTCACCTTTTTCCATATTTTTGATCCCCATTTCAACTCTATACTTCATCTACACTTCAAGACCAATTCCATATGTCTCTTGTAAACTCTTTTCTACTCAATTTCCTCTTTTCAATACTTATTTTCTTTTGAACAATTTATCTCTAAATTACTTAAACCTAATTTAATATGGGCTAATATCCATACACAACCCAATCATGATGATTAGTTAGGTTTGTTCTAAAACCCTAACTCATTTACTTACTATTAACCATGAATTCATCCTTAGCAGGATTCTATACTTGGCAGATTTTAAGGTTTTATTCCACCTTCCTTTCCATGATTATTGGTTTAGAATGAAACCTCTAGCAAAACCTAGGTTTGGGAGACAACTAATAATCATACAAACTCCATATGATCTATACCAAGATTGGTTCCATACCTTAGTCTGGGCTTTGCTCAATCCTCCTCCTTCCTTTCTTCCTCTTCCTCTTCTTCTTCTCTCTTTCTTCTCTCTTTTCCTCCTTCTCTTCTCACGGTTCTTCTCTCAAAATGAGACCACCCGTCTTTAAATCCATGTTTTCTAAGGCCTTGCTCGCCCTCCAAAATAACCCATTTTTAGGTCAAGTTTGCTTATTTGCTTTTAAGCCCATAACTTCATTCTATTTGGCAAAGCAATTTATGTCATATTATACTTTGGCTCTAATTTTGTCAACTATGACTTTTATACTCCCCTTTTAGGACTAATTTCAAAATCGCCCTAAGTTTTGTAACTGGATCTCATTTCCTGCTTCACATTTAACTCATAAACAACAATTAGGCTTACAAATTATCCTAAACATGTCGAAATGATCAGGGCCCATTTTCAAGTGTTATGCAAGGCGGTGTTGGCACCGTGTAGACCTTAGCCATGTTATGCTAACACCGCTTTTGATCTTTACCTTTCTTTCATTTAGCCCACGGTCATTACAAACTCTAAGACCTCTTTTGATTCGACTTATGTTTTCTGTCTCTTTTGACATTATGCATGATGGTTACATGTTCTATGTGTTATATGATTGCCTACCTTATTTCTATCATTACAATAATACAAGCATGACCACCTTACATTTCTTAAATCCATAACTTTATTTGAATAACCAATTTTGTGTTAGCATGTTATAATGTCTCATCGTGGTAAGAATGTGGCTGGTCTAACTGAAATATGTCGGGTGCATACTAAAGTGGGTGAAATGTTCTTATCTCAAAAAGTGCTGTATTTTGATTCTGCACGCCTTGACTGTACCGAGCGCCTTAGTTAGATTCATACCTAGTGGGTAGTTCCGATCTAAATCTTGCTAGGGACTAGCAAGATGCAGGTTGGGGGGTGTGATGAATACACATTTGAGTGATAATTATAATGGAATCTAGCACATTTAACTCACAATTTACCCACATTTGGCATAAGAATGTACTCTTAATTTCTTCAGGTTTCTTCAGATTTGTAGTGTGTCTTTCGTGCTTAAACGTAAGTGCACAAGGATGTAAGCTTCTGAAGCCAATATGAAGCAATGTGGATGTGGGTGAGCA